>JAVJIF010008696.1:0-106947 GCA_038442645.1 Agave tequilana
TCAATATCCCACTGCTTTGGAGCCATTCTGAAATTAAAAAAATGATTTGTTAAATTAAATTAAAATTTAAATTAACTAAATTAACTAGATCATATCTACTTAAATTAAATTTACTTTATATTAAATTTACTAAATTAACTAAATTACTAAATTAGCTAACTTAACTACATCACATCTATTTAAAATAATTAACTTTATATTTTATTTACTAAATTAACTACTTTAATTACTAAATTAACTTAATTCATTATTAAAGAGAGAGGGAGAGAGGGGGAGAGACAGAGAGCGGAAGACAGAGGGCGAAAGACAGAGAGCTGGAGGGAGATAGAAGAGAGAGAGACAGAGTCGGATATTAATTGGCCGAGTCATCTTCGACTTGGCCGATACTTCGAACTCTGTACACCACGAGAGCTACCTCAATCTCAATAATTCGAGAGAAATTTAACTGGAAAGTTTAATTCATTCATTTTCTACTGAATAAAAAAAGTATTGAGGCCTATTTATAGGTTTTACAAAGTTGACTTCTCGGATATAGCAATGTGGTACTACAAACACAATAAAAGCAACAAAAAGACTCAAAAATAAACTAAGGCAATATAACCACTAGCAACTGGTGATGTCCTCATCAATCAGGCTATGGGCTGGGCCAGCTTGGTCCGAAGGTAAACTCGTGACTAGCCCAAAACTATGTGGGCCTAACTATGCCCCATCTGTCCAATTTCAGAAGGGATTAGTCTGATTGGGCTTCTTTGTTGGCTGGGCCATTGGGCTGGCCTTGGCCCATTATCATCTATAATCATTGGAGCATGGGCCGGTTAACCACTCTATTTAATGAGATTTAAGAACTGGAAAAATGCCAGTACAGAATAATAGCAGATTTAAACTTTGCTCTTATCCTGGATTTGAATGCATGGGTGCTTGGATATGATGATGAAACACAGATCAAGAAGTCCTAATTAAGTGAAAGTACGGAGGTCATTTGAGTTGGGAGTTAGTACCAACACTTCCCGGAGGTGGTTATCTGCAATATAGCAGAAATCAATGGTTATTCTCTAGTTTTGTCTGAAAAAAGATAATTATGTTTATAAGAACAATACAACAACAACAACAACCAATCATGGATCTGTACTAACACAGATCAAGAAGTCCTATTTAAGTGGAAGTAAAGAGGTCATTTGAGTTGGGAGTTAGTACTAACACTTCCGGGAGGTGGTTATCTGCAATATAGTAGAAGTTGATGGTAATCCTCTAGTTTAGTCTGAAAAAAGATAATTATGTTTATAAGAACAATCATGGATCTGTGCTAGTAAGATCATTACTTGATTGCATTGAATTTAACAAGTAAATTTAGAAGAAAGAGGAATTATCTATGAATGATTTTCTGTTATTTGGAGAGAGCTTACAATGTGGTACTCGGAAGCTGTTTTCCAATAATGATCTAAAGCTTGCTATAAGATGACAAAATTTTGAGTATCCAAGTTAATGCCTTTCATGATGCATCCATGACTATAGTTCAGGATGAGTACCATGTTGTATGCCAGTTGTAAATGAAAACAAGATGCTGACAAGCTTCTTTCCCAAACTTAAAGTGTGTAGAAGTCTAAGGGAATACAGGGTTGAAATTAGTTGAATGAAAAAATTCTCTCTGAAAAAGCTACAGTGGCAATTGAAGCTAAGATGAGGTAATCAAAATTAATGGCGGAGTCGTCCAAAATGTGATTGCTTAACTTATCTTTGTTTTCTAATGCAAATGAGATAGTGCATGTTATTGTTATGAATTAGGGGAACATTTACCAATAATTTTGATGCAATCCATTGATTCATTCATTTGATTTGTCTTCTTTGCTTTAATAAAAGTATAATCTAGCTTGGTGCTGTTATTCCTTATGCTATTTGTTTTATTATTCAAAATGAGATAGCTTTTTTCAACTTTTTCCCAGGTAACTGCTGTTGGAATTAACACTGAGTGGGGTTTATTGATGGCTAACATATCAGAGGATAATGGTGGAGAAACTCCCTTACAGGTATTAGATTTTCTTTGATTACACATGTTGATAGCTTAGGTCTACTTGCCATTCCAATCTTGAAATTGATATTGTTCTTAAATAGGTGCGGTTGAATGGTGTTGCCACTTTCATTGGTACGGTGGGGCTCACAGTCGCTGCTGTGGTTCTTTTGGTTCTCTGGGTTAGGTAAAGTAAAGTGTATGAGTTTGAAAATTATTAGGTATTTTTCTTACCTGAGGCTAGTGATATTTTCTTTGTTGCATATATCAGATACTTCACTGGGAATACAACAACCCGGATGGAACTCCTCAATTTATAAGGGAAAGACAAGCGTAAAGGCTGCGCTCAATGGAGCCGTTAAGATCTTGACAGTTGCTGTATGTACATATTAGATATTGTACATATTGAAATTTTTGTCTTTTTCATATGGCTCATTGTTTCACTAACTGTGGCTAGGTAACTATTGTGGTTGTTGCTGTTCCTGAAGGGCTTCCATTGGCTGTAACTTTGACGTAAGAAAGTGTTACATATCAAAGATTTATCTTTGCTTGAGGTTCATCGTTGCTTATTATTTCTGATAACTTTACTGCTTTCATTGTAGACTTGCATACTCAATGCGAAAGATGATGGAGGACAAAGCACTGGCATGCATCTTTGATAAACCTCAATATTGGCCTTTTCAGTTATAAATTCTAAATGGTCTATTGTTCTAACAGGTGCGGAGGCTCTCTTCTTGTGAGACAATGGGATCAGCAACAACGATCTGCAGTGACAAAACTGGAACTCTTACTCTGAATCAAGTATTCCAGTTTTCAATATTCCAGACGCAACTTTACTCATGCTTCATATTCTGACCTTTGATTAAAATGTTTTGTTGTTTATCTATCTTATAAGATACGGAAATCTTATGACATTTGAAGTTACAGATTTGATTTTAATCCTTACAGTGCCCTGTGTATATCACATTTATGAACCTCCTAGTTAATGCTAAGGTTTACGTGATCTTGTAGATGACTGTTGTGGCGGCTTATGTTGGTGGAATGAAGATAAATCCTCCAGATAATGTTAAACAATTGTCTGCTGTTGCATCCTCTCTATTGGCTGAAGGCATCGCACAGAACACTACTGGGGATGTCTTTGAGCCTCAGGTTAGGTGATTGCCATTTTCCTTGTGGGAAGTTGGTTAATTGTCTTTGCTGATTATGTGTTCTTGGCACCTTGATGCTCATGTTATAGTTGATACTAATATAAATGACTCCCTTTAGGTTATCCAGTTATGCACGTATCTTATTTGTAAGAAGTTGAGTAATTTATTAGAACATCATCTCAAGCTATTTGTTCATGCATGCATGCGTGCGTGCATGCATGCATGTAGACACACGCGCGCGCGCACACACACATATGAGGGATATGTACCTCTACCTCAGATGCCATCCAACAGAAGTTAGTCAGATGGTGCATCAAAACTCTAATCTTCCTATCGTTTTTTTCACGATCTGACCACACGTCATAATCTTCATGTCCTAAGAAGTACACATATAAAACATCTCGTGAATTTGAGTCCGTTTAATCATTGATCTAATGGTGCTATGTATTCTATTGTTGAAAAATTGTTAAATTTTCAATTATTTGATACATGAGTAAATGGACTTCAAACCATGTGATTTTTTTATATGCGTACGTCTTGGGTCAGATCATAAAAATGATAGGGAGATTGGAGTCTTGATGCGCTATCTGGTAGAGTTTTGTTGATGGCATCTAAGGTGAATCTCCCCCCCCCCCCCCCTCTCTCTCTCTCTTATATATATATATATATATATATATATATATATATATATATATATATATATATATATATATATATATAGTTTCTGTGTAGGCCATAATTTTTATATATTTTAAATTAGATGATTATTGTGTAATATGGGAAGAATGTATTCTAATGTTAATATTCCTTCTAATAGGATGGTGGAGCTATCGAGGTCAGCGGGTCACCTACTGAACAGGCTATTCTTTCTTGGGGGTTAAGGTAAAAGTTATGAAATTTTTGTTGTTTATTTCTTGGTTTTCTTTGTCATAAACATTCTTTCACTTCTTTTGTTACTATCTGAACAATAATCTCATGAACATCCATAGTTGGGGATGAAGTTTGCTAATGTCAGATCAAGATCTCCTGTTCTCTCTCTGTTCCCTTTTAACTCGGAGAAAAAGCGCGGTGGTGTTGCAGTGCAGTCGGTAATAACATCCCATAACATTCTCAAAACTGCATTTGCTTTAATCTTGTCAATTCCATGGTTTCTTCTGATGAACATTTTTTCACTTCTTCTACAATTATCTTAATGTCACTGACACTACAATTATATAAGAATAGTCTTCTAACACGTGTAAAAACACGTCATAAAATAGAAAAAATGTAAGGAAAAATTCTTTGGTAAGATGTAAAAAACAAACACTAATATTTATATCGTACAAATTTATATTTATAAATAGAACATGTATAAAATTTTGAGCAAGTTTAGACATATAACACATTATTTTTTTAAGATATTCTATAATTTTACTTTTTTTTAAAAATAAATTTAAATGAAAAATTGTTAGCATTTTTGTACCGAATGATTTTTCTTTACATCTAGTATGATTTCAGATTATATGTAGTTCAAGAATAAGCTAAGAGAAAAATTGGTATTTAAAAATATATATGTTTTTAAGAAAATTATTGTGGGTTATATTATACATAGCAGTAACATGTATTTGGGTCAGTAAAACATAAAAAATAAGTATTTGGGTACTAAGAAAGTTGAGCATAACTGAATTATGTGTGTAAGTAAATAATACACGTTATGGGTGTAGAATTAAGTTTTCTGTACCAAAAGCAAATTAAATCCAACTGTGGGTACAGGAGCAGTTTTCCTATACCCAACTCCTTTTTGACCCTGTCTTGGTGTGGGGCTGTAGGAATAAAAGAAAAACTTCAAAGTGGTCAGTTGCCACGGCCGACCACAAAAGCAATTCTAGTTATATATGTAGAGAAATATTTTTCGCTCTTATCCCAATTGATGATGGGACCACTCTTACACTTTAATAACCACGGGCAATTGGTGGATCGATGGTTGACATTAGATGCATGATGGATCTCATTTGATGAAGATTGTGATGTCATGTTTGGTCATATTCCATTTGTTAGGGAAAAAGATATGGAAGATTGATGTGTGTGAAACCTACTCTTGTTATGAAGGATGGAATCGTGTGATGATTGAATCATTAGATCATAGATAATATAACATACGGGTTTGGCAAGAGTATCAAATGTGGCTAGATAGTTATCTTGCATTTGGATTACCTTGCTATTAATTTTTCATGTTTTTCTTCTAATAGTTTTTTGCTAATATTTTGAGGTAGACCTTTGCTTGTAAATTTGTCAGTCTCTTTAACTCAAGTTTGTTCTATGCAATTGAAGTGAATACAAGTTTTCTGATTATAGGATTACTATCTTAGGTGGAAAGCATAATAATTGACTTTTAATTATTATCTAATCTAATTTAGACACTTTCTAAACTTCAAGTGTCACTTATACCGAGTTAAGCACATCTATGGAAACAACAAGTATAAAAATGATAATATTGAATATTAATAACTTTTCTTTCTGTGTTTGGTTTTTACTATAGGCAGCAAATTGATGTTCTTTTAGTTCCATAGATTGTAGTAATTGTTTCATATGATTCCTTGGATTCCCATTCGGCAGAAAGGAAGATTATTATCTGGAAAGTTGGTTTCCTTGTCCACTACGGATGTTTTAGAAGATTTGCACGTGCATTCTCCAACTCACTATCATCTTTATCTTTACCTAAGATTTTTTCCATCAAATGGTTCTCATGGAACCCAACTCATATAAGGACTTCTATGTAACCGTGGCAATTTTGCGAGCTCCTGTCAATTGGATCTCAATCCTTTGAGTTAGTTGCAACTTCCAAGTTTCATGTTGACGAATTATGAACATGGAGGCACATGCCATAAAATGTATTAAGTCAAGCTGGAAGTCGGAAAAGTTGCCTTAATTTTTTTTATGAAGTTTAGTTCATGCAAATAAAATACATAGCCATCATCACTACTGGCATCATCTATACCTTTTACTTGGAAAATTACTTAGGCTTTGGAACATAACTCCATATGAGAAGGTTTTGTACGAAAAAATAGAAATAAAATCCAAGATCAATTTTCAGGCTGATGCCAACCCTCTATATGAGTGCGCTTGGCCAAGGAAACTATGAACAAGAGGGGTTACCACTGAATTTGGGAGATTTGTTGTAAGGAGAAACTTACCTATTGGTTATTCAATTTAATGTCTTGCAACCAAGGAGTATCATTCAAAATTACTCTTAGACAAAGAAATGCTCTGAAAGGGGGAAGGTGAGAGATTAATCTACGTTAAATTATGACGCAGTGGAAATGTCATGAGTATGACTAGACCTGTAACTTATCTGAGGAGAGCTGAATTGTAAGCATGATTCTAGAACCTGACAAGTACATGTATATGCCTGAAAATCTTCCATCTCAGACTATACTAAGTTACGACAATTTAAATTTAGCCACCAGGCCACTAAATCAAGAAAAACCATCACCATCATCCTAGTCTTTTTTAGTCAAAATGGTGATGCAGTGGTGGAACATGAATTTAAATTGGGAACGAATCTTGAAATTATCGACCAAAATTTATTTAGAGTTGTCATTTCGTGTGTCTACCCTCTGTGCTCTGTGCTGTGCTGAATTTCTAGCCGAAAAATTGCAGATGACAGGTGGACTTTCCATAGTAATTAAAATATACTTTGTGAAACATGGAGACCTAATATAATGCTATTGGTGACATAGTTTTAATCTTGTACAGCCAGGGCAGCCGCAAAAATTTACTAGGTGAATCCGCAGGTAATTGGGGAAGGTCCTCTATTCTACAAGCTTTATATTTCTTCTGCATGTTTTTCATTAGTTAAGAAAGGCCTTTTTTTAGTTTAGGGTTAAAGGTTCCCCAGGAGTTGAGAAAGGAAACTTTTATCTAGCAGTAAAGGCTGGGAATCCCTCCATATCCCCTTTTAGGGGGAGGAAGTTCGTTCATTATTTTGCACTCTCCTTGGGTCTTGATTCTTGAACCTATGGCTCTCCTGTCATAGTCAAGCTCACTTACCAACTTGCTCTCAGCTGCTTGGTAGAAGAGAAGATCAGAATACTATTTCTTTTTTGGGAAAAGAATGTCTCGATTCATTTAATCTCAACTTTCCTTTTCATGGGAAGACATTTATGGCCCGGTCACAATAGCCAATAAAAATACTAAACAACAAATTTCAGCTTAGGTTGCTTTGTTTGAATTGGCTTATCCTTGTTATCGGCAGCTCACACACACGCGCGCACAAAATATGGGCATGCTTATGTGAGTGAGTAAACGGCTACCGAATGTGACTTTTTTGGATCCATATTTCTCTATTATCTTAAATTGCTTCTACAAATAATTTCTTGACAATGCTTTCCTGTCTTGACCCTCTTATTTCAGGCAGACGCTAAGGTTCATGTCCACTGGAAAGGGGCTGCTGAATTAGTCCTAGCGTCATGCGCATGCTGGCTTGACACTGATGGTTTGGTTCAACAATTGAGTGCTGACAAGGTAAGGCTACATTTTTTTACGCAGGTCGAGCGCCCTTTTTATGGGCCGAAACCTGAGCTTTTGCGCTAATGGTATTTTGTTTTTAAATCGCGCGCCGGTGAGATTTGAACCGGAGTTGCTCTGATATCATATTATAAAGTTCCTGTCACTACACCACGCTCTAAAGTTGAGGTGAGGGTTGTGGTATTTATATTTTAACAGAAGTTAATATTCATTTTTGGCAGATGATCTACTTTAAGAAGACAATTGAAGATATGGCAGAAGCTAGCCTGCGTTGTGTTGCATTTGCATACAAATTATGCGATCTAGGAGAGGTTCCTGATATTGAAAATAGAGATCATTGGAATTTGCCTGAGAATGAACTGATTCTGCTTGGTATAGTGGGCATAAAGGTGTGAGACATGCATTTGATGTTTGATGGTTATTGATATCGCTCTCTGTCTATGTTCACCTACATAACTTTTGATGTAGATCAGCATTTTATTATAATGCCTGTTTTCTATATTTTTCTTATCATCCGAAGATCTTAAGTTAAATATCATAGTAAATGGGCAGAGTGGCAGCTTGGAGCAATTTAATGACTTTAGAAACAGCATAGGGCAATACAAGTTTCAATATTTGATATAACTCCAACAATTAGTGTCATGTGACTTCTAGGCTTAACATTTATGAAAAGATTTGGTAGAGTTTCATTGGCAATCTATTGGCTGTTACTAATGGTTAATTTGTCTACCTACATTCCTCAATCTCTAAAGCACCAAAACTGTATTCTAGGCAAAGGCTATGTGGAAGAAAGCTAAAAGCAGATTTAAGGTATCTAAACTGCTATAGGTTGTAGAAAATTCCTTTTGGGGTTCCAATATTATCCCCACTTGACATTTGAGCATGGATAAGGATTGCTTCTTTCAAACACAGCTGGTGTTCCTTACATTCTGTTTTCAAAGAACCACAACATTTTTGCCTTTTCTACACAGTCTTCGGAAGTTGATAGATTATTTCTTATTAAATTATATTAGTCTGCTCTAAAATCTTTATGGATTATTTTTTTCTCCTCAGAATCATTCTAAAACAAGTGTTGTGCTTTTAGGATCCTTGCCGTCCAGGGGTAAAAGATGCCGTGGAACTATGCACTAATGCAGGTGTCAAGGTACAGTTCTGGCAATTTCTATTCCAAGATGCCAAAAGTATGAATCAAAATATTTGACCTATTAAATAATATCCACAATTTTTATGAAGGTGACCTGTGATTGCAGTAGAAAAACTGTCTCTTAATTACTTTTTCTTGAATGTCTGTTTAGGTTTGATAGTTGTTTGGGGTGGAGTGCAAATTACTTCACTCTTGATAAACGTTCTTCTTAAAATTTGTGTGCATGAGAACATCTGTTTGATACCAGTTTATCATAGGAAGCTTTTCGGGTCTGGACACGCTTTCAAGAGGTTATTTTCTCATTGGTTCTGTTGAATGGTAGGACAATCTTACAATTGATTGTTATTTGAAAACAATTCAAAGAACGATGATATGAAAACTTTAGCATTTTCACCCTCATGGATTGTGAGTGACAACTGGGGACTTTTTTTGTCAATGTCTACCTATTGAAAACAGTATGGATGCTTGGAAGAGTGAACAAAGGCATTGGTGTTGAAGTTGAGTGGTTCCGCTGGGTTCTGAATCGTAATCATTGTGATTGTTTATGTTTCTGTTTGAAGATTAGGGTTAGGGCTAGGGTTGGACTTTTGAACACAGTCATTTCAACCACTTAGCTGTCAATAAAATTAACAGCAGATCTGACTGAAAGTTCAGGATGTTCCAACTCGGTACTGGCTTTTTTGTGCTAAAAATAGGGAGGGGACTCTTTCTTAGGCTGACAATATTTAACATTGTGCCTGCATTTGTCTCCAGAACACAAGGGACATAACCATTTATCTGTGAAGCAGAGGTGCTGTAGCTGAAGATAAAGGGGAGTTTCTAATATTAGGCCAATTTGTCAGTTTGTCATTTGGTATGGGTTAACCAATACCATCTACCAATTCTCAGCAGAGAGCCATCGACAAGCCAATGTGTACCAATGGTTTACATTTTGGTATATTGAAGAGTATTTAGTAGATCGGAAGTCTGACTCATATTCTGGTAGACTGATTTGACATATCTAACTCTTAGGTCTTATATGAATCTAGAAAAGTTTTAGGTGGTTCCTTGATGTATTTCGATGTCTAACACGAGATAATATTTTCTACTTAAACTAGAATTTTTGTGGGCCTAATGTTTTTTGTGAAAGCATCATATTAATTCTGTGCTTTGTTGCTCAAGGATTTTCTCTCAATCTTTGGTGAGAGTTTCTTGTGATGGGATTCCTCTTTTGAGTTCTATCGAGGGGAATGTTGGTTAGTTACTGGAACTGGTCCTCCATTGATTGTGCCCCCTCTGTCATCTGGGAATAGTAGTGTGTTTTTTGATCAAATTTTTGTCCCAAATTAGTAGTCTATTTTGAATCTCAATGCTACTTCTATCATTCCCAATGTTAGTTTTACAATTCCCAGTGCTACTTCTATCATTCTCAATGCTAGTTTTATAATTCCCAATGCTACTTTTATTATTCACAATACTACTTTTACCATTCAACTTGACTTTCTTAATTTTCGTGTCCGGCCAAAAAACGACCACAAAAACCGGACGGAGGTAGTATTGTTCTTTTGATATAATGGGAACCTCTTTGGTTGTCTCTGTTGATGGATATAACCACTTTAGGGTGGATTGCCTAACACTTTCTATAATATTTTCTTATATTGCCTTGTGTCTACCTTTTGCTGAGCCGATCCCTAACAAATGTTAACATCTTCATCCTTAAGCAATTTTTTTGTGGTGTATCTAAGTCATGATTCAAGGTCGCAGTCGCGGCCCTGACTCGGTCGAGACACACAAAATGCTACATGAGGGCTCAAAAAATTCTCAAAAAATCACGACAAATCTTAAAAATTGTAGACATCAAAATTGACGTATAACATGTTCAAAACATATCACCTAGCACACTAAACATTAAGATAATGCATAAATTCATGCGTCCCAGTATTAAAATATCAATATAAATGTATAATTTAGTAAATTATATGAAATTAATTAAATCTAAATTAACTACTATTTTCACAAAAGTAAAGATTAGCTTTACCTTTCAAGTAAAAATTAAATTATATGAAATTAATTATATGAAATTTTGGCTTGACTCAATCTTGATTCGGGGCCGAGTCGGCCTCGACTCGGATGACTCGGCCGAGTCAACCCCATGTCAAACAAAATAGTGCAATAGGTTGACTCGTGGACCGGTCTCGAAACGGGAAGGCTGTTCCGGTTCCGACTCAGAAGAGACGAGTTTTTGAACCTTGATCTAAGTGCATAATTTTTTGCTGCACAGGGTATATTTCAAGCACATGTAACCTAGATTTTCAATTTTCTATCCAATAAGGTAGTATTTTGTTCTTGTGCGGACATATTTAACTTTGCCATCACTGATCATTTGTGAAAGGAACATGAAGAGTATTACATGTTGTATTTCCTTGTTCCTCGACTTATGGTTTTATTGAAATGTAGACATGTGTCATTGAGTACTTGGAAACAGTTCCTGAGTGACAAGTTATTAACTACTAAAGATTCTCATCTCTTATACCTCTTTTTGGAGATAGACATGGGAAATTTTCATAAATTATACAAACCAGATGCTTATTATCTTTGTAGAGAAACAAAACTCTAGAAAACATACTTTATTATAGAGATCATCTCTTTATATAGAGAATACAAACGGATAATGGGTTATAGGTAATGTAAACTCAATAACCCAATTAACTTATTATCTAATCAAATACTCCCCCTCAGTGTTGAGCATAGATATCCAACATGCTCAGCTTGTTACATAAGTTAGAAAACACTTAGGGTGAGACAGCTTTGGTAAGAAGATCTGCTAATTGCTTCGACAATTGCGTGAACTGGAAGGTAACCACCTTTTTGATCCAAGCATCTCTGACAAAATGACAGTCAACCTCAACGTGCTTGGTTCTTTCATGGAATACAAGATTCTGTGCAATGTAGATAGCAGACTGATTATCTCAATGCATAGGCATTGGTCCAAATTATCGAAAATCAAGTTCCACCAATAGATTCTTTAACCAAACCATCTCACACGCAGTATGAGCCATGGCTCTATACTCTGCTTCTACACTTGAGTGAGGCACATCTTTTTTCTTGCTCCTCCAAGTCATAAGATTCCCACCAACAAAGGTACAATATTCATTGGTAAATTTTCTATCTCCTCAGTCATCAACATAATCTGAGTCAGAGTATTTAGAAATACGTACATGTCCATGTTTTCTGTACACCAAGTCTTTTCTTGGACAACCTTTGATATTAGCCAAAATTCTTAGCGCAGCTGACCAATGAGCCTCTCTGGGCTGATCCACGAACCTACTCAATACACCCATAACAAAAATTATGTCTGACTTAGTGATAATGAGATAGATTAACTTTCCATTCAATCTCCTATATCTTTCTCACTATTTTAAATATCAGCTGATATCTCACTTTTTGCCTGTTGTCGATACGATATAGGAAAATCATTTACCTATATCGTTTGCAGCAAAAACGGCCGATATTTGAAACATCGACCGATAAATTGCCTGATATGAGTCGGTGCAAAATCGGCCGATATGAATTTATTTTAATTGGGTTCATTTTTGAGCCCATTAACATTGAACCCAAACCCGACTCGTCACCTGACTATATAAGTGTTGTTTGCATCGTTAGGGCTCGATAAAAATTGAGTCTTAATTTTTCTCCTCTGTGAATTGACGGCGACGATTCTTGCCTCCCTTTTATTCCCCGAGCGCGACGATCTTTCCTCGAGCGCGACAAGCTCTTCTTGCTCCCCCAAGCTTTCCTTGAATCGACGAGCGTGATAATCTTCCCCCAAGCTCCCCTTGAGTATATTATACAACTTCTAATCTTATATTTTCAATTCCATAAAATAACTTATTTATTGCACGACCAATGACTGCGTGCAAATGTACATTATTTTTTTACCGTTTTCCATGCATATTTTATCATTTTTATTTGGTAGATGATATCTATGTCACTAAATCAACTTTTTATTATCAATATTTCATTATATATAGTGTTCGATATGAACGCTCGATATGCACACGTATCCCCGATATCTCCCACGTTATCCGATATCTGATATGAAAAATCCACATCCGATACAATCTCGATATCCGATATTTGGAATTTTGATCTTCTTGTATCATCAAGTGTGTGATTGTCATCAAACCATAAGTCCACATTAGCTTCCTTTGGAGTACTAGTAGGCTTGCACTCCAAAAATCATGTTTCTTTCAGAAGATCTAGAGCATACTTTCATTGAGAAAAAATATACTATGTTTTTATGGGCATCTTCAATTCTCAGAAAGTATTTAGGCTTTTCCTTGTTCGCAAAATGGCACTTAAGATACTCTTGGTCTCCAGTAGCCCAGTTGAATCACTGCCAATTAGCAAAATATCATCAACATATACTGTCAAAACTTCGATGCCAGACTTTTTGTGTTGGATGTAGACAGAGTAATCTGAGTGACACCTGTGAAAACCAATGCAGAGATGGTAATGTTGGACTTCTCAAATCACGCCCGTGGACTATGCTTGAGGCCATAGATGGCTTTTTTAAGACGACAAACTTTATTCTCCCCCCTGAGCAACATAACCTGGAGGTTGCTTCAGAAGATCCCCATATAAGAAAGCATTCTTTACATCCATATGGAATAAGGTCCATGATAAGTTAATAGCAATAGAAAATAGAATCCTGATGGAATTGCGAGAATGTCTTCGAGAGACAAGAGCGTTCATCTTCTCATCCATTACTTGCTTTTAGGCAGGTACTAATAGAGCCTCCTCACGAGACCTGGGTATATATTCAGAAGATACAGATAGAGCAAACTGACGAAAAGTGAGGTTAAGATGATCATAGAAAATAAACTTTGAAATAAAATGATTAGTACAAAACCGATTACCTTTACGAAGGGCAATTGGAATACCAAGGTCAGATGGAAATGCTGATGGTTGAGGAGGACCGTCAATAGGATAAGAGTCGACTGGAACTTGTTCAGATACAGGAACCTTTGGGCTATGAGTGTAGACATATCTGAAAATATCGGGCTGGTTTTAATGCAGGTGGTTTCGAAGTGTCTATCATGGCACGGGCGTGAAATTATCAGAAGTAGGTGCAAGGACTGGTGCAAGCAATGGAAGAGTAATAGTTTTAGAGACAGTAGCGGGACGCTGTAGGGAAAATATAAAACAGTCTCAAAGAATGTGATATCTGCAGATAACATATTTTCTGGTGGAAGGATTATAACACCGGTATCCCTTTTGAGTTCTGCATATCCAATAAAAACACACTTGATAGATCGAGGAGAAAGTTTGTCCAACCCAAGAGATAAGTCCTGAACAAAATAAGTACAACAAAAAAAAACACGCGAAGTCATGGAGAAGACACTTTTGGTGGGATAAAGGTAAGAAAAAAGAATTTTATCGTCAACGACAGATGAGGGCATCCTATTAATGAGATGACAGGCACTTAAGACAACATCAGACCATAAATATTTGGGAACACTCATATGTATCATCATGGTCCTCGCAACATCAGAATATGTCTATGTCTGCGTTCAGCAACTCCATTTTGTTAGCAAGTACGAGAGCAGGGTGTCTGATGAATAATATCATTTTTGGAACAGAAGGTAGATACATCATTTTTGACATAGTCCAAGGTATTGTCACTACGAAGTATATGAATGGTAGTAAAAAAACTGATTTTTTTATCTCATTAGAGAAAACCTCAATAACAGCGGACATTTCTGACCTCTTTTTTTAGTAAGTATAGCCAAATCATGCGAGAGAAGTCATCAACAAAAAAAAGAAAGTATCTAAATCCTTTAATGGAAGGTACACGACTAGGACTCCATACATTTGAATGGACTAACTCAAACGCAGAACTACTGTGATTATTGACTCGACTTTGATAGGTAACACGACGATGCTTACCTAACTCACAAGACTCGCACCCTAAAGAAGACACAGACGATGTACTAAGAACTACAGACCAAAGTTTTGTACCAACGGATTACCCAAGCGCTAGTGTCAGAGTATAAGTTGATTAGGCTCATCTGCAGCCAACCCGGTCGTCCAAGTAGTACATGCCTCCTCTCTTATACCCCGAACCAATCCTCCGAGTTGACAGGTCCTGAAACACACAATGAGAAGGAAAATGTTATTTTGCAATTATTATGTTTAGAAAACTGACTAATGGATAACAAGTTAACATGGAATTTAGGAACAAATAGGACATCAGTAAGAGTTAGGGATAGAGTAGCTTGAACTACCCCATTGCCTAATACATGTGACTGAGTACCATCAGCAATATTAACCAAAAAAAATTATTGGAAAGGTTTAATGAAAATTTTTGTTTAATACTTGTCATGTGGGATGAGGCTCCTGAATCTAATATTCAAGACTTTTGAGAAGAGGCATTATACACACTCATACCTGAAGAAGATGTATGAGTCGCTAATTGATTGTTCTGAGAGAACTCGAACTGACGTAGTCCATCAGACTCCTCCTGTGATAGAACTACAGTAGGAGATCCAGTGGTACCAGAATGAGTCACTGAGAGGGTAGGAACATAGGTAATATCATCAGAGGGAGGAGTATCAGTATCAACTAGTTGTGCCCATTCAGGGCGACCTTATTTCTCCTAGCACTTCTCAAAGATATAGTTATTTCTTCCACAATGCTTACACTGCCTAGATCTCTTATCACCAATAGTCTGTCTACCATCATAAGAACCACGTCCTTCAAATGAGCCATGTCCTCCTACAAAATCACGTCTGCGACCACGACCACTACCTTTATCACATTTGGAGGCCATTGCGAACTGCTCAATAGATGGTGTAGTTGTCATATCAGCTCCAGTAGAAACACACATAACTCTGGAGAAAGTAGTAGTCAAAGTAGGAATATTATCTCCTTCCAGCATCTGACCCCGCACCTGGGATCGAAGAGATGGACTCAAGTCAGACAAGAATTTTGACACTGCGAGATCTTGAAATTACTCCCCGCAGTGTCGCGACATCAATGACAACATGTTGATGCATCTCTAACTCATCAATCAGACCCTTGAGTTCTCCATAAAACTTGGGTACAAATTTATCTCCCTCGAGTTCAAACAGACACTCATAGATCTCAAAGACCCTTGAAGAATTCTTTTCATTTCCATACATCACTTCAGGGTATCCCACATCTCCTTAGCAATGGTCAAGAATATGGCACTACCACTAATCTTCACTTCCAGACTGTTTAGAAATCATGTCATTACACAATAATCACCAGAAAGCCACGTCGCATAAGTTGGTCAGTTGTAACTGGTTGAAACTGAAGGAGGTGAGCTAGCTTGCTCTGAGCACCAATAAATATGCGAAAAGCTTGTGGCCATAACAAGTAGTTAGAGTCATTCAACTTCACCGTAGTCCCCAAAACCGTCTTGGGTACAAAAGTCTCGATTATCAGTGAGGAGATCAGAGTGAAGGAAGAACTCGTATCATCCGACATCGCATACAATCAGAGAGATATCAGAAGCTACCAGTACAACAACAACTAAGCCATTTGTCCGAAGTATTTGGGGGTAGGCTACATGAATCAAAAGAGAATCACGCTTGGTCGGGCACATAGATCAGCTTTCTCCACTCATTCCTATTGAGCAATATGCCTTCACTAAGACCTTTAGCCTCTATATCTTGTCGTATTACCTCCATCCATGTTTTCTTCGGTCTCCCCTGCGCGTTTTTAACTTGCCCTAAATTGATACGCTCTACTCGCCGGACTGGCGCATCTGTAGGTCTACGTCGCACATGACCAAACCATCGTAGGCGGTTTTCTCTTATCTTCTCTTCTATAGAGGTTACACCTATCTTAGTACGAATATTCTTATTTCTCACCTTATCTCTTCGCGTGTTACCACACATCCAACGAAGCATGCACATCTCTGCTACACTCATTTTCTGAGCATGATGTCTCTTTATAGCCCAACATTCTGTGCCATATAACAAAGCTGGCCTAATAGCAGTCCGATAAAACTTTTCCTTCAGTCATAATGGAATGTTACGATCACATAAAACTCCTGTTGCGCTCCTCCATTTCAACCAGCTGGCTTGGATCCTATGGTTGACATCACTATCGATCTCCCCATCCTTTTGGATAATAGAACCCAAGTACTTAAAAACAATGCTCATCAGTATTTCTTGTCCATCTAGTCTCACAATACTATGATCTTGGATTTTCTGTTTACTGAATTTACACTTCATACACTCTGTTTTTGCCCTACTTAATCTAAAACCTCAAGATTCTAGAGTTTGTTTTTATAACTCCAATTTGGCATTTACCCCAGCTCTCGTCTCATCGACTAGGACAATATCATCAGAAAAGAGCATACACCACGGTATCTCATCCTGATAGCTCTAGTAAGCTCATCCATCACTATGGCAAATAAGAATGGACTCAATCCAGATCCTTGATGCAATCCAATTGTGATAGAAAAATTACTTGTTATGTCTCTACAAGTTCTGACATTTGTCATGACTCCATCATACATATCCTTGATTATGTCAATATATTTGACGGGGACTCCCTTTTTCATCAATGTCCACTATAATACATCTCTTGGCACCTTATCATAAGCTTTTTCTAAATCAATAAAGACCATATGCAAATTTTTCTTCCTCTCTCGAAATCGCTCTATAAGTTGACGAAGAAAATGAATAGCCTCTGTCGTCGATCGCCCCGGCATAAACCCAAACTGATTATCTGATATTTAACATGGAATTAATCAATAGTAGTCAGAAATTAATCAGACTAAGCTACCAGTAGTAGTCAAAATTAATCAAAAATTAGATTATACATGATTTAATTACCAGAAGGATGCAAAGACAGTCAGAGCCGTTAAAATCCAGATCAGATCAGTTTCAGAAAAGAAAAAGGTAGCCATATCAGATCATAAATATCACCGGGGAGCATGGTTGATGTTTCATGAAGCTGCAAGGCTCATAAATAGCTTGGAAAAGCTCGGAGATAGCCTGAGACGGTTAGGTAGTGTCTAATGAAGACTCAAAGATAGCCTGGAAGGCTTAGAGATGGCCTAAGAAGGCTCGACAGAGGCCAATCTAGTCCGTGGAGGACTCGAGAGGTAGCAACAGCCTTGAGAAAGTCTATGAAGACTAGAAATAGCCTTAGAAGGGCTAGGCGGCAACTCAAGGCAGCAGTTAGGAGGCACTGGAAGCCTCACAGATCATCAAGGAAGCTTCACAGGGCTTCACATGGGCTTGGGGAGGCAAAGGGAAGCATCGCAGGGCATCAGTGAACCCTTGCAGGGCTGCAGCAAGGCTCAGGATGCCTCTGTTTTGATGCAGAAGCCTCGATGAGGTTACTAGTATGCTCTGTTGAGGATGGGGAAGGCTCGGTTGAGCCTGAGAAGCCTCAAAGAGTCTCGGGGAGGTCCGACAGGCCCTGGTGGGGGCAGCAGGGGCCTGGGCATCAGGCGACAAAGCCTCGGGGAGGTCCGACAGGACCTGGCGGGGGCAGCAGAGGCCTGGGTAGACATGACAGTGCAGATTTGGAGAGAAGAAAAGGGGGGAAAAAAAGAAAGAAGAGGAGAAGAAGATGACGGCTAGGATTTTGGATGCTCTGATATCATGTAGAGAAACAAAACCCTAGAAACCATACTTTATTAGAGAGATCATTTCTATATATAGAGAATACAAACGGGTATTGGGTTATCGGTAATGTAAACCCAATAACCCCTATTAACTTATTATCTAATCTAAGAACCTTGGTCTCTGTATCTCAAGGCAGTTCATGTTTTTGTCTTTCTTATTTTCAGTTAATGTTCTTTTAGTTTTAGTTCTTTAGAAGTTAGATATCTTCATGATAAATGGAGGGAGGGAGGTAAGGACAGTGGATAGCCTAAAAAGTGGATGAGTGGTATAGATCAGATTGGAGCCTCCCTAACCCCTGTATTCTCTTTACCTGAAATTGTTTATTGGTACACATCCTTGCAGTTGGAGCCTCCCTAGCCCTTGTCTTCTCTTTTCTTGATACTGTTGTTTTGATCGTACCCTTCTGATGTACTCTAGATAGCCTTCTCAACCATATTTTTCCGTTACCAGCTCTAATCAGCTCAAGGTTTGAAATATCACAAGATACCAATATGCATCGTTGATATCGATATTGCCGATACATAGAGCTATTTCCAACATTGCCGATATGACTGAGAAGATAACTGATGTTGCATTCTACCAAGACAAAACAACTGATATTTTCGATATTTCTAATTTGATTTTGATTCCAAAAACTACGGCTGATACTGATGTCAATATTTCAAACATTGATTAGATGTATCAGACTTTCATTGTGACATTTCATGAGCCTTTTGTTCTTGTGTTACATAGACTTTCCTTGTGATCCCACATAAGCACGAGCTTTAAATTGGGTTTTCTTTCATTGAACAGGTATGTAGTTTCTAGGTCCATTATTCTCCTAATTTAGTGTCCTTGGTTTTGTTTGGTTCTGTCTTTCCCATTCAGGTTTTTTTCTGTTATAATCTATGATGTACCTGGAACTGCTAGTCCTTACAAATTACTTCTTAGACACTCGTATTTATTGGGTTCACTTATACAACGCCTATTTTCTTCTATCTAGTTTCCCTAATTTCTCATATAAGTCCTAATGTGGAAAGCTGGAAAGTTTGCAGGACCTTTTAACGTCCAAAACTGTAGTTTTTATCAATGTGGGCTCAGCATCTAAAAAGAAAACGGACTGAAGATATAACATATATTATTGTACTACTGACACACACACACACACACGCATTTGAAGTAGAGCTAGCAAATATATTACTAGATTAGCAAGACGGTTGTGAGAAGTAGCGATTTTCATGGAAAGTTGGGCAAACCTCTGAATGTCTCATATGTTGATTATTCATTTTGTACTGAGGAATGTGATTCCTGCTTTGGAATAAGTTAATGGGAGGATGTCTCAAATACAAGGTTCAAAATCAGAGGCAGACAAAGAAACTTAGAGGGTAACAGAGAAAAATGGTTTGAAAATGGGAAAAGTTAACCTTCAATCGATGGCTCAAAATCAGAGGCCGTCAATTACAAGGTACAAAATCAGAGGCAGTCAAAAAAACTTGGAAGATATCAGAGAAAAATGGTCTGAAAAATGGGAAAAGTTAACCTTCAATCGATGGCTCATCTAAATATGGGTTAAGGCTTGTCTATTTCATGCTATGTCTTTTTGTCTAATGATATTTACGTCTTTGTAGTTAATCTGATAACAAAAAGTATTAATGCGCTCTACAAGCAATATTCAATATTTACTTCTTAATTTGAAATTTCCAAAGGTGGTTCTCAATTTCATAGTTTTCTTGTGGGTGTTTGTGTGTTCTCTTTGCTTTTTGGAAACTCTAGGTTATTATTCTTCTTTAATTTGCCATCACATTTTATAACTGTAGATGGTTGATAGATATTTCTATTAATAAATAGGTGCGTATGGTCACTGGAGACAATATTCAAACAGCTAAAGCCATAGCCTTGGAGTGTGGGATACTTGATCCAAATGTTGCAGCCACTGAGCCAACTCTTATTGAAGGAAGGGCGTTCCGTGTTTTATCTGAAGCAGCAAGGGATGCAATTGCTGATAAAATATCTGTAAGTTTAAGATAACCACACATACTATTTAGTGATATACCCATAACATTGCTCATACATTACAACTTCATTGTTAAGCTTCTCTTGGATTATGTACAATTGATTCTCAAACTATATATGTTCTGTGAGTGTATGCTTATGCACTTGAGTTGATTGATAAGCAATATGTAATTTGCTTGCTTTTGGTTTGGTTTCTTTTATGATAAATTTCTAGGCTTTCAAGTGAAGGATATCATGCATCTTTATCCGTGTTTTCCAGAATAAGCTCTAGTTTGAGTCAACATAATTCTTTTTAATTTCATTATTTTATTAACTACTAGAACCTTATGATATAGCGTCACTCTGTCAGTTTTGGTAGCGTTAATCATAAATCAAATGTATAATGTATGCATGTATGAGGTTATAATTTGGCAATAGTAGTGATTTTGCATTTGTGTTTCTAGTTTGTTTAGTCTTACTGTTAAAAGAACAATTACAATATGATATTGTATATTCACAATCACCACCCCCTTTTGCTTATTTTTTTTTGTAACTTAGTCAATTTCCTCCCTATTTGCTATCAAGCTGTCATTCTTTCGTTATATGCCTAGCCATTGTGAAATTCTGCCTTCCACCGGGACAATTCATAAAGGATTTACATCAAATTATTGTGCATAAAAGTGTCACGCCCCAAATGTAATTATAAAAGAGGGAATAACAATTGCACAGCCTATAATGGTTGCAAGCCCATAAACTGTAATGTAGAGCAATAAAATAAACCACAATTCCATATAATCTTCAACCTCAAAATACTCCCAACAATTTAATATCTCAGATAAAATAATCCTTATTTCGTACTTCAGAGGTTCTAAAAAAAAGCTTCGAGTACCAAGGACACTTCAACATTCACTTTTCTCATAATGCAAATCTCCCAGCACAAGTCTAAGACAATAATCATAATAAAACTGAAAATGAAATCTCTAAATTAAATAATCCAATTTTGACAAGTGGTTGACCTTAAGGTAAAGCAAAAAGACTAAACCTAGTTCAAGTTGGTGCTACTCCAATCGCTCCACCGCACTCGCAAGCCTTATCGAACTCTGAAAAGAACATTCACAAAAGGTGAGCTATATAGCTCAGTAACCCCATATCATATGCTATTTAACAGAAAGTCTTCATGCATAGTTTGAAATTATATTTCACAGTGAATAATGTACGTACTACATTGCAGATACATCAATTATAACTTTTCAAGAACCAAGGTATTTTAAGTACTGCAGATTTAGATAATTTGTAAACGAATTTAAGCATATATTAAAAGTCATACTCATTATATTTCATACATTGGCTATGGTCCGCACAGTACCAAATATACAATCAATATTCAGTGGTTATGGTCCGCGCAGTGACAACTAATTTGGAATTTCCCGCCTGCTATGGTCCGGAACGGTGTCAATACTATCAGCACACACCCACCAGCTATGGTCCGCGTGATGATTATAACATAAATTAATACCTACCAGCTATGGTCCACACAGTGATAATAATAACCAATAAAAAACTCACCTGTTATGGTCAACACAGTAAACACAACACGCAATCTGATTTCTAGCATCATAACTGATTATAAAAAGGCGCAAGATTCTCAATTGAATCATATATATGATAATTTATCTCTTTCTCGATGCCAAGTATGTAGTGACATTTTCAAACAAGCTACGCATCGTGATATTGCCTGAGGTTTAACAAAACAATATGAAAGGATGGTATATTACATACCTATGATTGTCAACGATGTCCACTTGATGATCCAAGTCAACTCCTAAGGCACCTCACAAGACCCTATTAGCAAGTAACACGATATTTATCTACAGACACATATCAAATCCTACGTATCACATCATGATCAAACCCATAACCTTTGTATTGTTACTAAATGGTAGTTAAAATCATATATTAAGCTTATTAGGTACTTATTTAGTTTAATATAATTTTTCTGTAAATTTTCAGAGTTTATATAACATCCAAATCGTAGTCAAAACAGTTAGGGGTTGTTTGCATGGTAAAAATATAACTGATCTATATAAATTGATCCTACAGTTATACCACCATATAAGGCTTTTTTTTTCTTCCAGTCAGCATTAGAAATCAATTAGGTTCAATGTATACTGCTACTACTTTAAATGTACGGAATTTTCTGATTGTTACATAACAAGTGGATTTAATAAAAATTTCTGAAGAGATTGAGGGCTTCCCAACAATTTGCCATGCACTATTGTCATCATATAAGAAGCGGGTATGGGTTGGGTGCTCTTCCTTTATTGGACCCGAGTGGACCCGACCCAACTTCATCATCTTCTTCATCATAAAGGCAGCCACAGGAACAACTTTTGTTGTTGTTGTGCCCCTTGCGGCCGGTCTTCATCGGTGATTCATGCCTCTGCGAAGCCTTCCAATGGTCTCTGGTGCAATGGGATCTCCGGTGAACTTCCGCTGATGTTTTTTTTTAAAATTTAAATTTATTTATTTTTCTCACATGAACCCATGAAGCCATCACAAGAATTCTTCTTCTACAAGAAATCACTACGAATTTTGTCACCATACTCTCTTCAAGTGTTTTTAGACAATCTCTGGCAATCGAAATAACTCAAATAATAAATTCAATAATTTGAAAGAGGAAAAGATGTTAAAGAACTTAGCTTTCTATTTGGATTTTAATCCTCATACTCTCTCGCTGCTGCTCTACCCTGCTGCCGACTTCTTTGGGTTCGAGTTAAAAGAGCGCAGGGGAGACTGAAGAAAACATGGATGGAGGTAATACGACAAGATATAGAGGCTAAAGGTCTTAGTGAAGGCATATTGCTTGATAGGAATGAGTGGAGAAAGCTGATCCATGTGCCCGATCCGGCGTAATTCTCTTTTGGTTCATGTAGCCTACCTAAATACTTGGGACAAATGGCTTAGTTGTTGTTGTTGTTATTATATTGGGTGTATATATACAATAAGTTCTAGTATAGATTCGATTCTTACTTACATAAAAATCCTAATAATTATGTATAATAAACTAAAGATATCTCCGTATTAGACCTTCTAACTTATTTCATAATGCAAATTAAATTAATTTGCAATAACAACCTTCCATAAGCTCGTTATTATCAATATTATTAGTACTACTACTGTTATTATTTTAAAAATTAACTTCGTAAATTGAATTCTCATATAGTTATACTCTAAATATTTTCAGAAATTTCTGGGTACTACAAAAACTTGAAGGCCTGATTGATCCTGTTTCTATCGACAGAATAACATGCAGATGATAGATAAATTGATGTTTGCCAGATCCATACAGGCATATGCATCCAATATGGAATATTGTAAATTTAATACTCTCTATTTGTCTAGAGAATATTGTTCAGCCGAATGTTTTGGGTGGTGATCATTGGTCCCTCAGGACCTTGATAAAGCTGAATGGAGAAACCTGATATGGAAACTAAATGAGTTCTTGAATAGTCAAATCTCTGTCAAAATGACTAACAAAAAAGTTATTATTTAAACAGATAATGATGAATCTGAATAGTTAACGCACTTGTGCTTGATCTCTTTCTTTCCATGATTATGCTGCACCAGTTTGCATGTTTTATTAATAGGAAATCCAAAATAGAAAGTTTACTGAAAATATGTGGTTAGAAAAATAGAGTTGTGCATAGATTTCTGTTTCTTTGATGGAAAGGTATCTAGCAATAATTAGTAATATCGTCCTGATGGTGCAAGCAAATTGATATAAGTTCAGGAGTAGCAACTAGTTTATCCAGTCAGTGTTCTAGCTCCGTCAATGTTAATATTATAAGTCTATCAATTGTTGGTATTCAACAAACCCCCATTTCACTCTTTTTATTGGCATTCAACTCCTATTTTGTTCCACTCAGAATAACATTTCAATTATTATTTATTTTCATTTCTTTACCAGGCTTACATTTTAAGTAGGCAACAATCTAGGAATTCGTCATTGTGGTTGCATAATGCACATCTCAAACTTTTTAAGAAATCATGCATTTATGTTGTAAAATTCATTAATAGTTTCAATGTTCTGCTCCCTGCATATGCAGTTCTGACTCTTCAAACATTTAACTTGTTTATCCTTAGCAAATCTGTCTTATGCAACCAACAATCACAAGGAATTGCATCTATTTTGGTAGTTGTCAATTGATCATTTCGCAATCTTACATATTAAAGGTTTTGGATAATCACACCATTCATATTAAGGTAGTGAGATATTTAATCAAGAAGAACCTAGCAAGAAAATATAGAATGGGACATGGGAAAGCTGTATCTCCTTGTTGATATGTTTCTTCGCTTTTCAATTTTGTCAAAAGAATATAAATAATATATACCTAGATGTGACAAGTCATATGATAATGAGAGTTATATATAGGTGATGGGAAGATCTTCGCCAAATGACAAACTTCTACTTGTGCAATCATTGAGGAGAAAAGGTCACGTGGTTGCTGTTACAGGTGACGGCACTAATGATGCTCCTGCATTACATGAGGTCTGATGTATATACTCTTTTGCTTCTTTCCTTCTATGTTATGTTTAATTAGCTGCTTCAAGCTTGTTATAGTGTTTAGTCACATGCTTGAAGTCCTCTCTTTGTTATTTAGGCTGACATCGGTCTTGCAATGGGAATTGCGGGTACTGAAGTTGCAAAAGAAAGCTCAGACATAATTGTACTTGATGACAATTTTGCATCAATAGTCAAGGTTTGTTCTACTACTCCAAGCTATTATTATGCATACATATGTACAAATATACATTATATGTATAACTTCTCATTGTTGCTTCAGGTAGTCCGCTGGGGTCGTTCTGTGTATGCAAATATTCAGAAATTTATCCAGTTTCAGCTCACAGTGAATGTTGCAGCCCTTTTGATAAATGTTGTTGCCGCCATTTCATCTGGCGATGTACCTTTAAATGCTGTCCAGGTTGAATGTTGTCTTCCTTGTCTTATTTGTCTGCTTCTTGCTTAAATAATCAAGTCAAAACCTACCGATCTTGTAAAATGCTTATGCCTTGCTTAACTGAATATGGAAGTTGTTTTTTTCCTTTTTTTCCCTTACATCTTCTGCTGATATATAGAAAAAAGAAACTCTTGTTGTGTATAATATTTTCTCTACTGATTCAAAGGAGTAATACTGTAACATTGCAAGTGACATTAATAGTATACCTGCTAACCTTGGATAGATGCATTCTCTGAATCGCTATTGGCATAAACATGATTTCTTTTGTAATGTTTTTGAGCCTAAACTTTGGTGTCTGAACAGCTGCTATGGATTAACCTCATAATGGATTCCCTTGGAGCACTTGCATTGGCAACCGAACCACCAACAGACAAGCTTATGGAAAGAGCCCCAGTTGGACGGAGGTTAGCAAGTTTCTCTTCCTACTGCTGTAATGAATTTTTCCAGTCTATCCATGTCTCTGGGTACTATCTGAAAAGTTTCTTAAGTTTTAATGTGTGCAGACATGCATGCCATGTGTGTGCATGGATGGGCAGGTTTCATTTTCACCCATCTTTTGTTCATCCTCTCTCAGAAACTAGTGGTTCACAGGACACTCCCTACATGCAGTCTAAAAAGTTATTTTTTGTAATCACAGGGGTTTAATTGGGATAGGGTGTAGTGGGCTGGTTATAGACCTAGGATATTGCAGGGTCCCAATGGAAGAAACCACCAGTCGGATCAAAATAGTCTGAACTTTGAGCTAAAAGCCCACCCTATTCATTATTCATGCATAGAAAGTGTACATTCCGGCCGAAAGCTTATGTCGTAAATGATCTATTCATGACCTTGTTTCTTTCTTTAAGTAAACTTTTTGACTGAAGAAAGAACTTTTCTTGTATTGGATACTTGTTGATTTCCAAATCTAATAAAGGAAAATTATCAGAATATAAATTTAGAAGAAATGCTGAATGAGAGAATAATAAACTTGGGACAAATTGCGCATGTCAGTTTTCCTAAATCTGCTGTTCAACGACAGTTCTATGAATCTCAGGGACGGAGCCAGCAACATAGTTCCGGGCGGGGGTGGGGGTTGGGGGTGCACAGTTAAGTGGCTTGCAGCCCTTTATATATGCACTGTATCCTTTTTTCTTACTCAAAAAAAAAAAAAAAAATCCCAAAAGGTGATTTGCAGGGACTGAAGCATCCATCTATGAGAGGTTTTTTCGACTCTACAACATACTGGGTAACTGATCATCAAGTATATGTTTCCTTATCAAGTATATGTTTCCTCTTCTTTCTATGCACTAATCAACATCATGTTATCTTCATCCAAAACGAAAGGGAAGCCAGAAAGCCAATATATTATGAAGTATTGCTGATGTAATATAGGATCACAATCACCTTCGAATACAAATAAAAAGAAACAACTAGGATTTTACAAGAAATAAAATGAAAAGAGAGATTAGGGTTGGAGAAAGAACCAGATAGCTTTGGGCTTCGCACCCTTTACGCGAGGTTCACACCTCTTGCACCACGGACTTCGCATCCAAAACTCAGAGCACTCTCAAGAGAAGTTTAACTGAAAAAGTTTTAATTTAATCATTGTCTGCTTATTCATTTGCTTTGTTAACTTATAGAGCGATTTCGAGAGAGGAAGAGAAATTTACATATGGTCTTTATTGATTTAGAAAAAACTTCTGATAAGCTGCCAAGAGAGGTATTATGGTGGACATTGATGAAAAAGGGAGTCCCCATAAAGTATATTGACATAATCAAGGATATGTACGATGGAGTAGTGGCAAATGTCAGAACGTGTGGAGGTATAACAAGTGATTTTTCTATCACAATTGGATTGCATCAAGGATCTGCATTGAGTCCATTCTTATTTGCCATAGTGATGGATGAGCTTACTAGAGCTATTCAGGATGAGATAACCTGGTGTATGCTATTTGTTGATGATATTGTCCCAGTCGATGAGACGAGAGCTGGGGTAAATGTCAAATTGGAGTTATGGAGGCAAACTCTAGAATCTAGAGGTTTTAGATTAAGTAGGGCCAAAACAGAGTATATGGAGTGTAAATTTAGTAAACAGGGATCTGAGATTATAGTATTGTGAGACTAGATGGATAAGAAATACCGATGAGTAATCAGTTTAAGTACTTGGGTTCTATTATCCAAAAGGATAGAGAGTTCGATAGTGATGTCAACCATAGGATCCAAGCCTGCTGGTTGAAATAGAGGAGGGCAACATGAGTTTTATGTAATCGTAACATTCCGTTATGGCTGAAAGGAAAGTTTTATCGGACTGCTATTAGGCCAGCTTTGTTATATGGCATAGAATGTTGGGCTATAAAGAGACATCATGCCCAGAAGATGAGTGTAGCAGATATGCGCATGCTTCGTTAGATGTGTGGTAACACGCGGAGAGACAAGGTGAGAAATGAGGATATTCGTACTAAGATAGGTAGCCTCTATAGAAGAGAAGATGAGAGAAAATCGCCTACGATGCTTTGATCGTGTGCGACGTAGACCTACAGATGCACCAGTCCGACGAGTAGAGCGTATCAATTTAGCGCAAGTTAAAAGAGCGCAGGGGAGACTGAAGAAAACATGGATGAAGGTAATACGACAAGATATGGAGGATAAAGGTCTTAGTGATGGCATATTGCTCGATAGGAATGAGTGGAGAAAGCTGATCCATGTGCCCGATCCGGCGTAATTCTCTTTTGGTTCATGTAGCCTACCCTAAATACTTGGGACTAATGGCTTAGTTGTTGTTGTTGTTGATTGTCTGCTTATTCATTGAGCTGAGCCTCTTTATATAGGCTCTTACAAAGTGAACTTCCCCATCACAACCGATGTGGGACTAAGTTTTATAATAAAAGAAAAGGCTAAACTCAAAAATATACTAAGACATAAAAAGATAACCAGTACCGTTGTGATTCCCCATCATTTCCCCCGGGGTGGGAGAGAGTCGACCCTGTTGAGTGAGGACACCTCTCATGAAGCATTTCAATCAGGCCATGGTGGTGGCCGTGACAGTGACACTAATGCATCACATCGAAACTAAGGTGGTGGAGGTGGAACTGGTCTCCGTGTCGGATCGATAAAAGATGACCGCTTGACAAGGCACCAATAGCAGACTGAAGCATATCATCCATGATGAAAACTGAATAGATTGCACTTTGTACCATAAGTGACCTAATCTCTTGTAAGACTGGCTCCTGTAGACATATCTGTAATAGGTCGTACACATCAGGCGATCTAAAGAAAAATGATACTCTCATAACTGTCAAAGGTGGTACTAGTTCCAAAGTAGGCTCCGCTGGATGATCTACAAGGGTCTCAACAGGGAGACCTTCAACTTTCATAGGCTGTGGGGAAACCTCTTCTTGCTGTGGCACCGACTCAGCAATAACTTCTGGTTTTGACTCTGGCTTATCATAAACTTTTGGTTTTGGTTCTAGATTGTCATCAATTTCTGGCTCTGATTCTGGATTGTCAACAACCTTTATCGCCCTGCTTTCTAGCATCTTTACCATGTCAGCTAGAATCTCCTTATATTCAGCGACCAAATTGCTGAATTGTGGCCCCTCGACGTGTGGAGCATACCGAGCATGAAAAGTTCTTGTAGGATAAGCCAATCTCGACAGTCGATATGATTGTCTTCCCACCACCAATAAGCTTCTCCAGCTAATTTTATTTGGGCGTAATGACACTTCTGCGCAGGTGTCAAGAAAAAATACCTGCAGAAATTCTCAAGATGGTTTTCACTTTTCATACCCATCTTGATCATAAAAAATCTCAAAAATACGAGAGAGCTGCATACATGTTCCTTTCAACCTCCATTTCATCCCCATTAGTATAAATGTATTTGCCACAAAAGTAAAATCTCATGCATAAAACTCAATGCATAAAGATCAAAGGTTACCCAATAAACTCGGTGGCTCGAATTGGACTCAAATTGAGTTGAAGATATGCCAGAACACTGATTCTCTGCTGTTGGGACAGTACTGGTGCCAAATACGAGCTCGTGGAGGTCAGATCTGCTGCTCAAGTACTATGAAATCTTTGTAGTGGCTCCGGGGGCTCAGTCACGAACCCAACGCTCCGAACGGGCGAAAAACGGACTCTGAACGGGCGAAAAACAGACTCCGGACTGATCGGGGTGAGAGATGGGCGGTTACTGTTCACTGTGAACAGTAACTAAGAATTACTGTTCTGTGAATAGTAATTACTGTTCAGGGTGAACAATAATTTTTTTAAAATTCCTCTCTTTTTCTGTTTCTCTCTTTTTCCTTTTTTTCTTTTTTTGTTTTTTCCTTTTCCTCTGTGTTTTTTCTGTTTTTTTCTTTTTTCTTTTTTGCAAAGTAGATCTAAATTTAGATGTAACAGTATCGATTTTTTTGCAAAATAGATCTAGATCTAGGATTTGGGGAAGAGAAGAAATTCGAAGGGGATTGGGACCGAAGCTCTGATACTAAATTGATGTAATACAAGATCATAATCACCTTCGAATACAAATAAAAAGGAAAAACTAGAATTTTACAAGAAATAAAATGAAAAAAGAGATTAGGGTTAGAGAAAAAAATCAGATAACTTTGGGCTTCGCACCCCTGACGCGGGCTTCACACCCCTTGCGCCACGGGCTTCACACCCAAAACTCAAGAGCACTCTCAAGAGAATTTTAACTGGAAAAAGTTTTTATTTAATCATTGTCTGCTTACTCATTATGTTGAACCACTTTATATAGGCTCTTACAAAGTGAACTTCCATATCACAGCCGATGTGAGACTAAGTTTTATAATAAAAGAAAAGGCTAAACTAAAAAATAGACTAAGGCATAAAAAGATATCCAGTACTGGTGTCCCCATCAATTGCTTTTCAGAAGTTGGAACTAAAAGGGCCCAAAATACCAACTGAAAATAATAACAGGTACAATTAAGGTCAAATCACTCTGTAACAGTTGATTTTCCCCCCATCACATTGAGCCTGGGCATGAGCATGACAACAGGGCAATCTCATCTATTAAGAGGTCCATTGAAATTGCAGAAAATAAATATTCCAAAAGCTAGATTCTCTAGAAGCATGAGCTAGCAATAAGTAATAGGAGTTATTGGGTGATGCATATTAAACATGAAAGCAGAAAGGTATTTGTCATATCTTTATCAGAAACAATCAAGCCAGTAACTTGCCATGTTAACTTCAGATTAAATCTGAATACTGTTTGACCAAAAAAGATTCACCTTTGTGACATTTGAATGTAGCTGTACAAGGGCTCTGTTCTGAGAATGTAACCTACAGTGCTGCTGCTACTTGACCTTGCCACTATGCCTTTGCTGGCAGTCCATTTAGTTTTCAACCTACCTTGTCAGCCTCATCATGTTACAATTTACATTATTGAGGTTTATAATTTTCAGAGCTGTCTTTAGTCAGTAGTAGCAGCTTATTAGCTTTCGTGCGAAGTTGAACTTCACTGACTTGTGACGTGTGTGCAGCAACTTTTAATCATGATGTGCTGCTACTTATGTGGTAATCAAACACTTTCAACAGTCCTAGTGATGTGAAATCAAAAACCAATTTAGGGCTTTGGATATGATCACAGGTCACAACCTGGATCTTGGCTTCACCACTTGTTTACTTAATCAAATAGATCAAATCAAAAACACAAAGTAAAGCTTATATCAAATATTCATTAATTTATTGATCAAACTGAGTCTCTTAAATAGACCCTTACAAAGAAGAGTTTTAAGACATAACTGATGTGGTACTAAACATATTGGACTCAAGCAAAATAAAAGAAGATTCAATCAGCTAGACCTAATCAGGACTTCACAAACTGACTCAAACGAAGTCTGATTGGACTCAAACGAAAAACAACGAACAAAATAAAATATGAACACGATCCTCCAATAAAATAAACTGATTCATAAACAACTAGGGCTCAAAACAGAGCCAAAGTGGTGCCAATGTGACACGACGACGACAATGCTGATATGTACATAGAGGAACCAGTGTGATGCCCCCATCAGTACTCTCGGAGTGAAGAACTCGACCCCGTCGAGTATGGCTCTAAATGACTCTCATAGAACTTTAACAAATTCGGAGTTAATTGTTGCAGGTCTTCTCGGGTACTCCATGTATCATCAGATTCTGGACGACCTTTCTAACGTACTAGATAGCGTCTGCAACCACCATCCCTAGTAGAGATGATCTGATCATCTTTTATGCTATCGACTTGTTCTGCTGTAAATGGGTCAATTGTTATTTGTACATGTATCATTATATTTTGGACGACCTTTCCAACGTACTAGATAGCGTCTGCAATCACCATCCCTAGTAGAGATGATCTGATCATCTTTTATGCTATCGATTTGTTTTGCTGTAAATGGGTCAATTGTTGTTGGCAGTGGGGTCCCTCAAAGGCTTGGGGGTAGGCTCATCAAAATTCACAAGTGGATTATCAGGATTAAAAGGAAGACCTTTATAAGCTACCAAATCTGTTATATTAAATATCGAATTAGTCCCGAAGTCCGGAGGTAAATCAATTACATAGGCATTTGAATTAATTTTCTTAAGGATTTTAAAAGGGTTAGCACTATGAGTAGTTAATTTCTTAACAACTCCATGTGGGAACCGCTCCAGATGGATCCGAGTCATTACATACCCTCATTAAATTTAAGGTGCCTATGGTGTAAATCAACATAGGATTTATACTGATCGTTACTTTTTTGAATTTTCTTGCTGATTTCTTTATGCAAATGATGTATATGTGATGAAAATGCGGATGTCGACTCGGACACTCTAGGATGCTGTGTCAGGGGAATAAGATCTTTAGGTTTCTAGGTTTGTAATTATGTACTATCTCAAATGGTCTCATACCTATTGACCTATTATATGAACTATTATATGCAAATTCGGCGGTGGGTAAGATGAGATCCAATTCCGCAAATGTTCACCGACTATACATCGCAAAAGATTTCCTAGGCTCCTATTAACCACCTCAGTTTGACTGCCTGTTTGGGGATGAAAAGCAGTAGAAAATTTGAGTTTAGTCTCCATTTAGTGTCATAGAGTTTTCTCAAAGTAGCTCATGAACTTGACATCTCTATCTGACACAATGGTTTTGGGTAAACCATGTAGCTTAACTACTCCGTCGAAGTAGATTCGAGCAATTTTGGAAGCATCAGAAGTCTTACTGCATGGTAAGAAGTGGGTCATCTTTGAAAAACGGTCCACAACCACAAATATAGAATCATGCTTCCTGATAGTCTTTGAAAGTCCAAGCACGAAATTCATACTCACGTCTTGCCAGGGGCGATTTGGCATGAGTAGAGACATATACAATCCAATGTTCTGTTTTCGCTGCTTGGCCAATTGGCAGGTGCGACATTGCTTTATTAGCCTCACAACATCTTATTTTAGGCTTGGCCAGTAAAACAAATTCTCTACCGCATTTATGGTCTTTTCTTATTCGAAGTGACCAGCAAGAGTCCAACATGTAGTTCCTAAATAAGATTCTTGTAGTAATGTATGGGGAAAGCATAACGTGTGAAATCGAAATAGATAGTCATCATGGAGTAGAAAATCATCTATCTTTTGTGTCACCCCTTACTTCAAAGCACCAAAAATCTCTCCAAAATTGGGGCATGATACGTACTCTTCCTTGATTCGCTCGAAACACACTATCTTAGCGTTCAGTTGTTTAAGCACACAGGTGCGACGACTGAGTTTATTCGCTACCTTGTTCTCAACTTCAGATGTGTACTTCTAGGTATAAGTGTAGTCTTGCATAAACTCAATTCATCTACCTGTTTAGCACTGAGCTTCTTCTGCGAGTTAAGGTACCATAATGCTTCGTGGTCCGAGTAAAGAACATTTTTTTGCGGTAAGAGTTAATGTCGCCAATGGCGTAACGATTGCACAACCACATAGAATTCTTTATCGTAGGTGGAGATTCAATTTAGCTTTGCTCAACTTCAAACTGAAGAAGGCAATTGAGTACTTTTCTTGACTGAGTACTCCGCCTATGCCAATGCCTGAGACGTCGCACATAACTTCAAACATCTTGGAGAAATCAGGAAATCTCATGACAGATACTTCAGTCATTCGTTGTTTGATTTTTCTTGAACGAATTAGCAGCGGTTATGGACTATTGGAACTCTTCTTTCTTCAGGTAGTCTGTAATTGGGGTCATGATAATGCTGAATCTTTTATGAATCGCATGTAGAGTGTCACTAACTCATGAAAACTTCTTACTTGAATATTTTTGGGCTCCGACCACTCGATAATCGCATGGATTTTGAGGATCAGCTGAAACCCTTTGAGCTGATACAACAAACACTAACAATACGACTCTATCAGTCATGAATACTCACTTCTTAGGATTTACGTACAGCTGTTCTTTCCACAATGTATGGCGAACTTGTCTAAGATGACCCACATGGTGCTTAAGTGTCTTACTATAAATCAAAATATCATCGAAGTAGACGATCAAGAATTTACCTGTAAAGGATCATAATACCTGGGTCATCAAGTGCTGGGAACATTTGTCAAGTCAAAAGGCATGATCATCCACTCATATAGACCATCTTTGGTCTTGAAAGCAGTCTCACTCATCACCTGGACGAATCTGAATTTGATAGTAGCCACTTTTCAAATCAATTTTTGAGAAGATAGTGGCTTCAGACATCATGTCTAACATGTCATCTAATCTAGGGATGGGGAGCCGATATTTGATGGTAATCTTGTTGATGGTGCAACTATCCACGCACATTCTTCACGAACCGTCTTTCTTTAGGGTTGCAATGCCGGCACAACGCACGGACTCATTTTTTTTGATGAACTCCTTACTCAATAGTTCGTCAACTTGCCTTTTGAGTTCAGTGTGTTCCGTTAAATTTATTCTGTACTGAGGCAAGTTGGGGAGAGATCCCGGAACCAAATTGATAGCGTATTGGATGTCACGCATTGGAGGTAAACTTTCTGGGAGCTTCTTGGGAAAAACATCAGCAAATGTCTTTAATATGGGTTTTGCTGCAGGAGAAATCTGCTCCTGAGAATCATTAGTGATCTCTCTAGCAACAAGTGCAACTGTGGACTCCTTGGTGATCTCCTTATCAATAAGTTTGGGACTGATTAGCGTTAATGCCTTCTTACTGATTGATGACCCAGTCTGCTTAGTCTCAGGTATAGGCTGAGTCGGTCGCAACGAGGTCAATTTGATCTTTCCCTCATGAACAAATGAGCATGAGTTTGAACGTTCGTAGATAGTGGCATCTCGGTTATATAACTAAGGTCGTCCCAAAATGATATGGCCCACGTTCATGGTGACTACATCACACCAAATTTTGTCTGAGTATGTGACAAATAGGATCAGGATAAGACATCTATCTTTCACGTCAATGGACACAGAATTTATCCATGACACTTTGTATGGATAAGGGTGAGGAACAGTCTTTAGCCCAAGTTTAGTTCCCATACCGGAAGCGACAGCGTTGACGCAACTCTCACTATTAATTATAACCCGACAATTCTTACCACTAATCTTTGTGAGAGTTTAAAAAATTGAAGTTCTACGCCAATCATCATTTTTCATAGGTTGAGCTAGGGCGCATCTTACTACACTCAGATGGAGGGTAATCTTGTCTACATCGTCAGTCGACGGTGGGGTCATGTTCAAAACGCATCCCAAGGTGGCGGCCTGATTAATATCAAAATCTTCCCAAGTATCGCCTTCAGGGTCGTGGACGATTTCGTCTAAATCATCCTGGTCACTGTTCGAGTGGGATTCAATGATCAACATCCTTGCCTTACTCGGATATTGTGCTGAAATATGATCAAACCCTCAGCATTTAAAATATTGAGTCTGCTGAATGCATGGTTCAAAGTCTCGGTCTCGGCCGCCGACTCGGCCGGCACCGAGACGGATCGTTCTGGCGACTCGGATCGGACTCGGACGATACGCGCAAAACGCTACATAGAACGCCAAAAAAATTATGAAAAAATCATGACAAATCATAAAAAAATGTAGATATCAAAATTCATGTATCACATATTCAAACCATATCATCTAGCACTCAAAACATAACGTGAAAGCATAAATACAAGCGTCGTCGGTAGAAAAATATCAAAATACATGCATAATATAGTAAATTGCACAAAATAATTCATAAGTACCTGCTAATATAGTCATTTCCACATTGAATTACGAGGAGGCACAAAATCATCATTATCATCATCCCCGCGATAAGTATAGAAATCAGACATATAGTTTTCATAAGGATAATAATATGTTTGTGAGTGAGATCTTGTAGGATGAGATGATTGGCCAGAGGATCCACTATCAGAGTAATATGCGGTAGGGATTGTGCAATATCAGCTCCATGGTGATAATACCCAAAACCTCGATATTCAGTGCTGCTAGTAGAATATTCACCAGTGGTAGAATAATCAGTGCCAGAATATTGGCCAGATGTCAAACCCAACCCCTGTAAAAGGCCTTCAAGACTATGATGACCATGTGAGTAGTTATCATGTCCACTCGAATAATCATCGCTAGAACTGAAATCGACCAACCGATCCAAATGCCTACGCTGTTGTGAAATCCCCACCGGCCTCCGTGATTTGTATCTTGTGTGGCATAATATTCTGAATTCCATATTAAAGCACCATCTCGTTGGCTTCCACCAACACCATGAGTCTCTTCATCATTACCACCATCACCACCATCACCGCCGCCATCACCATCACCACCATTACCGCCACCACCATCACCGCCATCACCATCATCATCGCCATCACCGCCACTTTCATTACTACGACGAATACCTTCATCCAACCAACCTAAGTCATCTGGTGGTAACATCGGCTGTTCTCCCTCACGAATCCACTCATCCAAAATATCATCATTGAAAATATTGTTCAGATCAATTGGGTTGTAATAATCATCAGTGTCGCTTTTGCATGTCAAGTTTCTTACTCGCAATCGCATATTATAATGCACAAATACTAGTTTATGCAACTTGTTCATTACCAACCGGTTGCGCAATTTTGTATGAATCAGCGACCACCTGCTCCAATTTCTTTCACAACCCGATGAAGAACATATTTGGCTTAAAACTTTGATGGCAATTTTCTGCAGATTGGGAGCTTCTTCGCCATAATTAATCCACCAATTAGCTGGAAGAGATTGTTGCACTGCTCTTCTAGTTAGTGAGCTTTCAAATTCTCCAACTCCATCCACAATAATTTTATCTGTAGGAATACACATCACAAGTGTTAATATTTGCATAACATTAAATCGATGAAATAAATAAATTATTATTACCTCATTAATAGCTCTTGCTTGTTTATTCAAATCTGGCTCCAATCTTTTAATGACCTCCTTTAATCCATTTCTCACTTCTGAATGTGTAGAAAAGTTTTTTGAATATTGGAGTGTTGGATTTAAAAAATATGCTGCAATAATGTAAGCACATGATTGTTATGATATGACAGTTTCAATTTCTAGTCAACAAATATGATTTCTAGGCAAATGAATTACCAGCAGCATGCAAGTATCTATGCAATTGTCCCTCCCATCTTCTATCAATGATATCCCAGTACTTCTTTCAGTTCTTATTTGATGTCTTTATAGCCAATTTTGCTCTATCCATAGCTTCATATATAATATATAGTGTAGGTTTCTTGTCCTGGTCCACTATCTTCAAGACTCTAACAAGAGGATCCATAATGTTTGGACCTCTCTTGCCTTCTTCCAAAACCGGTCAGTCAGAATGAGATTAGAAACCTTATCTCGCATACTTCTACTCCTTTCCTTGTTGAATTCACGCCATTCGGTAATCGTACACATTCTTTTCAAATCTTGCTCATAGCGAATAAGGCTTTCAATAGAAATAAACTAGGTGGCAAACCGTGTTATACCTGGTCTCAACAAATCTCTATCTCTGGTAAATAGCTTCATTAAATTCACTACTTTGAGGCTATTGTAAATGAATGATGTGATCATCTTAGCATCATCTAATGTCTCCTTGACTGATTTCAAAGAGCCAATATCTTCAAGCATCAAATCAATGCAATGTGCGGCATAGGGAGACCAAAACAAATATTTTCTCTTCTCCATCAACATGTGACCAGCTGCTTTGAAACTTGCCTCATTATCTGTTACAACCTGCACGATATTTTCTTCACCAACTTCATTAACAACTTTATCCATTAGCGAGAATGTATAATCAGCAGTCTTCGAGATATTAGTAATATCAACAGAACTATGGTAGATCATGCTTCTATCATAATAAATCATGAAATTAACAATAGGCTTTCTATTTCAAGAACTCCAGCCATCACACATGATCGTGCAACCATACTGCGGCCATTTTATTTTTATTGAAGCAATATATACTTCAATTTCTTTCATTTTCTCCTCTAAATATAGATTGCCAATCTGGTACCCTGTAGGGCCTTTTACACTATCAGCTGCATTGAATGGTATTACATTGTAGTGAAAGAATTTCGCCACGAATTTTCCAACCTTTTTAATATTCTCAGTTGAGATCATGCTTTTGATTGATTTCTATTTTGTTGGGAACATGTAAGGATCAATACCACGAGCTGAAATTTCAGCTTCTCTCATAGTCATACTCCGACGCAATCCACGGTTACTCCCTGATCCTGAAGGCTGCGAACTACTGCCACCAATATCAACTCCTTCTGCCGATCTCCAAGTCATTTCACGACTTTCTTTCATAGCTTGTTTTAGTTGTTTTGTTTCAACTCCTTCTAAACCACCAACTTATTCAATTTCATTATCAGAATCTTCTTTGGTCACATCATAAAAATCTTCCTCACTTAAAGATCTCATAAGTCGCTCTTTTTTGGATTTTATGGCCGCTCTTTCTTTGCTACCTTCAGAAAGATGTCGTCTCATTATTTGAGATACCTCTTTTGATACTCGCAAGTATCCTTCCACCTGACCGGGTACATGTGCTATATGTTGCTTCAATCTAGTGATATCACCATGGACTTGTTTCCCATAATAATTACACTTCACAAGTTTTCTACTTCCACCAACAAGGGTACCATGTTCCCATCCAATATCGCGTTGCTTTGGAGCCATACTGAAATTTAAAAAATTATCTGTTAAATTAAATTAAAACTAAAATTAACTAAATTAAAACAACATTAAATTAAACTCAATTAAATTAAACTAAATTAAATTAAACTAAACGAGTTTATACTAGATTAAGCAACACTAACTTAATTACCTAACTTCAATAAAATTATTAAATAACCTAACTTAATTACAAAACTTTATTAAATTAAATTAACCTAAATTAAGTTAACTAAACTAATTTAAATTAAATTAAACTCAATTAAATGAAACTAAATTAAATTAAGCTAAACTAGTTTATACTAGATTAACCTACACTAACTTAATTACCTAACTTCAATAAAATTATTAAATTACCTAACTTAATTATAATTACAAAATTTTATTAAATTAAATTAACTTAAATTAAGTTTAACTAAACTAAATTAAATTACATTAACTCAAACAAATTAAACTGAGGGAGAGAGGGAGGGAGAGACTGAGGGGAGAGAGAAAGAGAAACGGAGGAGAGAGAGGGACTGATGGGAGAGAGAAACAGGAGGGGAGAGAGGGACTGAGGGGAGAGAAACTGAGGGAGAGAGAGAGGAACAAAGAGAGAGAGGGAGAGAGACGGAGACAGAGCAGGAGAGAGAGGGAGACACAGAGGAGGAGAGAGAGACGGAGACAGAGAGGGAGAGAGAGGGACAGAGAGAGGGACAGAGAGAGGGAGAGGGAGAGACTGAGAGGGAGAGGGAGAGGGAGAGAGGGAGAGAGAGTCCGGCAGAGAGAGAGAGACAGAGGGAGAGAGACGGAGACAGAGGGAGAGAGGGACAGAGAGAGAGGGAGAGGGAGAGAGAGACGGAGACAGAGAGGGACACAGAGGGAGAGAGGGACAGAGGGAGAGAGGGAGAGAGAGGCACAAAGAGAGAGAGAGGGGGAGAGAGAGACTGAGAGGGAGAGGGAGAGAGTCCGAAAGAGAGAGAGAGACAGCGGGAGAGAGAGACGGAGACAGAGAGGGAGAGAGAGAGAGGGGGAGAGGTACCTGCGAGGGCGACGACGACGGCGACGCGGGGGGACGCGAGAGGGAGGGGGCAGCGTGAGAGAGAGATCAGATCTGATCTCTCTCTCACTCAGTCCCTTTAAATGACGGTTCACGGGCGCCGAGTCGACCCGGGTCGGGTCCGAGTCGAGTCACGACTCGGCCGAGTTGACCGAGTCGAGTCCGAGTCGGACCCGACCCGGGTCGACTCGGCGCCCGTGGGTCGACTCGGGCTTCCGAGTCGCATCGGCAGCGGCTGAGTCGGATACGACTCGGTCGATACCTTGAACCTTGGCTGAATGGGTCTAGATGATTCACCTGTGATCCCCTTGCCCTTGTCTTCATGCCTAGGAGTGGAGCTACTAGGTCAAAAACGAGACTGAGATTGGGATGAGTTGGGTTGAAATTTAATAGTAGTCCTGTTGGGATTGTCTCTATAGTTTGTGCGTCGAGAAAATAAAGAAACTTGAGATTGATCTAAGTCTTGAATAATTTGAATAGCTTGCTTTGGGGTTGAAACCTCTCTAACAAGTAGTTCACGCCTAAGCTCATCCTTAAGTCCCAAACAGAATCTAGATAAGACTACTGCATTAGACTCATCCTCACTACATTTTACCAAGAATTGATCAAACTTTTTGATGTATTCCAATACTAGTCGAGTGTCTTGAGTCAAACACTGCTATTTGTCCAGTAGACGCTGTTTGTATGACACAAGCATATATTCTCTTGGAGTTTCAGCTTCATCTCGTCCCAAGTTTGAATAACTTCCTGATGTCTAGGTCTCATCAATTTCTCGACATTCGTCCAGTATTGCCTAACTTGACCTACCAATTTCATCTTGGCAAATCAGATTCTTCTCTCGTCGGACATATCATATCAGTTAAAATAATAATCCATGTCTAATATCCAATCGAGAAAGATTTGGTATCCAATTGGCTATTGAAAGTAGGTGCCTCAAGTTTTATGTTCTTAAAGTTCGCTCCTGCAAAAACGTTTTGGTCATTAATCTTAGGTTGGCGAGGTTCAGGGCGAGGTTCATTATCACTAACATTGTCGGTAGTCTCTCGGTTCCTATTGTTTCTTATTTCTTTCTCAACGTTGTTCATCCAGTGGTTAAATTTTCTAGGAGGTTGGTGATATTGGCTAGTGAGGACTCCATGTCAGAAGTTGGGGCGTGGGGTGGTAATGTGTTCCACTACGGGTGGTCATGCAACAGGGTTGTCTGGATGTAAGATCTAAGACACAATGCTAAATAAAACCTAAATAATAATGAAAAAATATCAACTAATATGAAACCTAGTGCAAAATGATCAAATAAGAATTCAACAAGCAATTCAGTTCTGGTACATAGTAAATATCCCACTACTCACTTCCATATAGGCAACAAAATTTAATTAAAGCGATCAGGTAATAGAAATAGTGTGTAGTGTCGACCGTTTTAATTTCGAAATGAATCAATTTAAGCCTAGAGTCAGGAATAGTTCTTATGTAATATTCAGATGTAGCAAATAAAGTCAGCATATTCACTTGCTCGCAATTATTTAGTGGATAACGACAAGTCGATAGCACAAAAGATGAATCAAATGGTGCAGCTATTGAAAAAGTAGTAGAACTGAGTGAGTTAGGAATTACCTCAAAATTACCTGAACCGAGGAGAAAAATTCACCCACCACAACTCTGGACAATAGTGCTATGAGCTGCGAATCTGCTGTCTCGAGAACGACGTGAATCGGATGCAAATTGAGCAAGAAGCGACCTTCGGAAGATTGATGTTGAATCTGGACTGTGCTGGTTAAGGGAGTTGGCCAAGTCAGTCCTAATTCAGCAGTCTGGACTTGATCTGGCTCAATGTTCTGGGCTCGGTCTGGCTCAGATCAGTGTCTGGTTCGACTGAACTGGGTTGTTGACTCAGTTGGACTGAGTTGAAGCTCGGGTCGGGTCGAATTAGGGTGAAGGAACCCAGTTAGCCAAACCCAATTCCAATTGGGTTTTAAAGATGGTTTGAGGAATTAAATCCATCCGATACCAAGTCTTCCTCTCCTCTTACCCGATCAAGACCTAGGGTTTGAAAACCATGGCGGCGGCGGCGGTTCTGGGATGGCGGCGGCGGCGGATCTGGGGAGGAGGCAAAGGCGTTGTCGACGTCGGCGACGGTTGGACTTTTGGAGGCTTCGAAGACGACGACGGAGAGGACGTGGAGCTTGAGATGGCGTCGAGGAATGTCGGTGAAGGCGTGGCGAGAGCTCTGCAATGACGAAGACGACGAAATAGTCGATCTCCGGGGAAGATGGTAGCGTGATCAACGACGAATGAGCTCGAAAAAAGGAGCGAAAGAGCTTTGATGATCGGGGAAGAAGACGGAGGCAATGATGATGACGTCGGAGGGGATATGGTGATGTAGATCTGGTGACGGGAATCCGGCCGTAGCTGAGGGCGGCGAGGACTTGAAGAGGTGGGAATCTCTGACGAATGCGGGGGAGATCGGAGGTCGGAGAAGGTCTAAGAAGGTAGGGATGTAGGCCTGGGCTCTGTGGAGAAGATCGGGATCACTGGACTTGGATCGCGCTCGGGACGACATCGAAAGTAGCAGGTGAGGTCGACGACGAGGGTTTCGACCTGAATCTATTGTGGCAGCTGTCGGCTGTTGAGGGAGGTCGGCAATGAGGTCCGGTGCAGATGCGAAGGTAGATCCGACAGTGGACGTCGAGGAGGGAAGCTTCAGCAGTGACGAACGGCGGCGGCGTGAGTGGTTGGAGGGTATGACAACGACGAGAGGAGTGAAGAAGAACAATGTTTTTTTGAATTTCGACTGAAATTTCAGTCGAATTTTGTAACAGTATTTTTTTTGAAGAAGAAGATTGGGTAATTTGTAGAGAGCTAGGGTTTGAGAATTTTGTGGAAGGAAACAGATAATTCGGCTCTGAAACTAAAATGATGTGGAATCAATTTAAAATTTTGGATATGATCACATGTCGCAATCTGAATCTTAGCTTTACCACCAGTTGACTCAATCAAATAGATCAAATTTAAAACACAAAGAAAGCTTATATCCAAATATTCATTAATGTATTGATCAAACTGTATCTCTTAAATAGACCCTTATAAAGAAGAGTTTCACCACATAACTGATGTGATACTAAACATTCTAGACTCGATAAAACAATGCAAAATAAAAGAAGACTCAATCAATTAGACCTAATCAGGACTCCACAAACTGACTCAAACGAAGTCCGATTGACTCAAACGAAAAACACCGAATAGAATAAAATATGGACTACACGATCCTCCAATATTATAAAGTGACTCATAAACAACTAGGGCTCAAAATCGGAGCCAAAGTGGTGCCGATGTGACACGACAGCGACAGTGCTGATATGTACGTAGAGGAACCGGTGTGATGCCCCCATCATATAGCCTCTCAATCATGGTCCAACACCTTATCATATTTGCCTTTATTCTAAGAATCAGTGTTTTTGGTCACCTATATTAAAACTTATGTATGACCAATGTTGATATTGTCGATATGACCAAGAAAATATTAATGTCATTGGTACTACTGTGATACAAATGCAATTTTTAATATTGCTGATTTTGATACCAGAGATCGTTGGTGGATACTGATACTGACACCTGCTAATGAGATTTCAAACCTTTGTTGAAAACCCCTCGTCGGTGTGTTGCTCCCCCCCCCCCCCCACCTGACCCCCGCGCTCTCTTGGAAGCAGATGTTCTGGGTGTTGACCTCCAGCTGTAAAGAAAATTATTATTTGTATGAAGTTTGATGTGTCAGGTGTAAAGAGTTACTGTCCTCAACTCCTCATATGTTTTCTTTGCTCTGTTAATGAAATTATGTATGTCCTATATAAGATGAGTTTATACGTTCAAGCAGCCATGGGACTTTATATCAATCAACTTTATGGTATGACATCACTAATAAAAACCAATATCTTTTTTGTTATGCACACTTCTCTTCTTTGTGGATGAACTTGATTGTTTTCTTGCTATGTTTCTAAATGAGGTGTTTTGTACTTTTCACATAGCAGTCTTTGCAAAGACTTGATGGCTCACTTGTTAAAAAAGTTTATTGTTCACAAATTTGTCAGGGAACCTTTGATTACGAACATCATGTGGAGAAATTTATTTGTACAGGTATGTGTATATCTTCTATATTTGGTATGCATGCGCCATTTACTCTTCTACTTGGACACACACACACACAGACTTGTGTCTTTTCAAAAGGATTTGAGGCCGAATACTTCCCGCTCAAATACCAGCATCCGACATTCGATTACAAGATCCACTCCGTTGAAATTGATTTATATTATTTCAAGTATCTGTAAACCAAAAATCAAGTGTTTTGAATACTTTTTGCCCATGCATCAAGTAGGGAAAAAACAGACGGCCTAAATAGTGAGTTGGTTAGTTTAACGGTGTAGAACATTTAAAACCTAACAAAAATTAGTTTGTAGGTTTTTAAATGTTTAGATCATAATCAAATGGCCGGATCGAGAATTTATATGTCTAAAGACATAGATCTCACTCACTACTTTCGGCCGTTCATTTTGCGCCGCTTGATGGATGGGCAAAAAGTATTCAAAACACTTGATTTTTTATTTATAGATACTTGAAATAATATAGATCAACTTCAATGGAGTGGATCTTGTATTCGAATGTTGGAGGGTTGTATTTGAGTTGGAGGGATTCAGGCTCAAATCCTTTTGGAAGGACACAAGTCTTATCTTTATATATATGGCGCGCACACACCCTTGACTGCTTTGGGTGCGCACTGCAGGCTCTTTTTCAAGTGGCTGTTCTTCTTAGTCTCGATTTCCGTGGCAAAAGCATCCTGCATCTGAATCATGAAACTGTAGAGCGTGCAGAAAAAGTCAAAAATACCTTCATTTTTAATACATTTGTCTTTTGCCAGGTAAATTTGTTTGTTCCCCCCTAAAACTGAACCTGTTTATTGATATGATTTTTATACTTGTGCAACAATCATTTCATCATACAGCACTTTCCTGACTACGTCACTAGTTATGCTTTTCAGAAGTTTTTCTATTTTGCCTATTTCATTGGATGTAGAGTACTGACCTAGTTGCATGCATACATTGATACATATCCTATATATGTATGTCGTAGCTATGTATGAACATACCCATTTTGTTGTGTGTCATACATGCATATACTGCTTTTTTGGGAATATTCTTACACAAGCATACAAGTGCATAGATGCTCGTGTGCCTGAGCAGAAAACAGTGTGTTTTGAATGCATTTTTCATAGGCACAAATTTACTTTGGGAGAATTCTCACACAAGTATAGGTATATCTATGTTATTTATTAAATAATAACAATAGAGATCTAACAAACTTTTCTTTTAGATATTCAATGAGTTCAATGCTCGGAAACCAGATGAAATGAATGTCTTCAAAGGAATGAGCAAAAACAGCCTTTTCATGGGAATAATTGGAGTTACTGTTTTGCTTCAGGTGAAAGGACAAATAAAATTTGTTGATCATGCTTTAAATCACTAAAGTATCGGTTCTAATCAGTTAGAATGCCCTCTCTTGTGGTAGGTGTTGATTGTTGAGTTTCTTGGGAAGTTTACTTCAACTGTCAGGCTTAACTGGAAGCTGTGGCTAGTTTCTCTAGGCATTGGTTTCCTAAGGTATGTTCATCCATGTTGCTTTACCGACATTTGTTTGTTACACTCATTATAGTAGTCATTGACTTCTGTTTTCTCAAGTAATTTTTGATGTTTTCTCAATAAAGTTGTTACTGATGAAGTTACTCGTAATTTGAACTACTGTTACCAGGTCTAGATCAAATATTAATTTTCCATTGCCTGTTAATAGTACCTGATGCTTTACCTTTTACTACTTTCAGCTGGCCTCTGGCTGTTATTGGGAAGCTCATTCCCGTTCCTCAGATTCATTTTAAGGACTATTTCCGCGGTTGTTCCTGCCAGAGGCAAAGGTTACTACATTTCTCTTGTTTATACATCACATTCATCTCTCTTTATGATACAAACTGATCAAGACTTGGTATCTCACATATCCTTTTCAACATTGTAGGTGAAAGTACCGAGACGTAGGGAGACTCCAGTAATTGAAATATACAAGGTTCTAACTAAAGCAATCTCTACTAACCATATTAACTGTATCATAGGCTGTTCTTGTCTATATGATGATGGGATAATCATTTTTTTGGTCCTTTGTAAGCGGAGAGGAGCACCTATTATTTTTCTACACGAAGAAAAATATAAGTCTAAAAACCGGCCTAAATTGCTAATTTAGGCACTGTAGTGTGAGAATTAATATATAGCATCAATGCATTAAGATTTGTTTTCAAGTGGATAATTGGAATATCTACTGTCACAACATGTGCCTTAATTATGTAACTTCTCTGGTGTATTGTATGACTCGTAATAATTCGGGCTCCCATGTTGGCAATGTTTTTCAAACATGCCAAAGCCAATGTTGTTACATTTGGTTTGAAATAAAAAAATTGTTGTTAAAGGAAACTTGTGCGTATTCTGAACTTTGATTATTATCTTGACTTTTTAATTTTACCTATTTCTTTTTTATCATTTAGATAATCAGAATAAGAATCAATATAACTAGATGAGAAAGTGAAAAATCTAGAGAGATTTGGAAACCTGCATATAAAATTTGGAACGTAGGAATAGAGAGTCGTACAGAGTGGGGAATAATTGTGGATGACATTAAAAGAGAATATAATAGATGTAAAAGAAGTTGGAGAGGAGATTATTAATATTGTTAGTGCTTATGCACAGTATAGTTGTTTGAGAACATTAAAAAATAGTTCTGGTGATGGATAGAGATTAACTTGGGAAATTTCAAGAAAAGAAAAATTATTTATAGAAGGAATCTAATTTGACAAATCAGTAAACACAATAGTAAATATAAGAGGCTGCATGGAGGTTATGGATATGGAATTAAGAAAGAGATGTTAGATATGAGGTATAATAGATTTTTTTCATGTCAGGCCACTTCGAGTTTGCTAAATCAATGCTGGGGTTAGACTCCGACTGATAAATGCCCCCCACCTCTTTATCATCTCATCTCTTTCACAATTGCTTTTGTCCACCCTCTCATCTTGGAAGCAAAATAATGAGAAGAAATTCAGAGATTACAAAGAAGTAACCAATCTGAAATCGATTAGAAACAATGTTTGAATCTTGAAGATGTTCAGAACGCCTGGGGATAGAAATGCAAATTTCCATTTAGCAAACTCCTTATAAGGGATAGCTTTTTCTGAATCTGAATTTTAACCTCAGCCAAAGTCTTGCCTTCAAGAATGATTAGAATTGAAATGTTCTCCAAAATTTTGAACGAGTATCCACATCTTCATGTGTCTTTCTAAGGGAATCTTTTATTTTCTGAAGCATTGCAGTGGTCCACGTTAATAAAATTATAGATAGGGGCTGTTTGTTTGGTCGTAAATGCCATAAAAGTTCATAATTCGTAAATGACTTACAACCCAGTTACAACTATGACGTTTGTTTGGACCGTAATTCATAAAAGACTTACGCAACTCAACTATCACTCACTTGTAACCCAATTACCACTCACAGCTTGCTTACAGTTAATTTTGTGGTCATGCAAATTTGTATTATTTTTTATATTAATATTATTTTTTTAATATTTAGCATTTTTAGTATTTATTTGCAATATTAAAACTTTTAAAATCACCAAATAGTTAATTTTGTGGTCAACTTTTCCACTTACGGTTTACACACTACGACAACCAAACGCGTAAAACACAATATACTTTCCCACTTACAACTTTATATTACCAACCAAACACCGTAAAACTTACATACAAGTAACTCATTTAGAACTGTAAAAGACTTTACCAATTACGACTTACTAACTACAGTCAATTACGGACGACCAAACAGACCCATACTCGCAAGATATTAGAGGAATGAAGGATCAATATGAGCCCTTGTCTAAGAAAAAAGGATATGTACAAAACTGCTTAAATTATTGTTGGATGAAGCTTAGAAGCTATATAATGACAATTTGGGAGAGAGTAATTGAGCAACGAATAAGAAAAGAAATATTTATGTTTCTAAAAATAGTTTGGTTTATATCTGGGAGGTCAACTATAAGTTATTTATTTAATAAAATAATTGATGGAGCGATATTGAGAGAAGAAAAAGATCTAATATGGTTTCCATTGATTTAGAAAAACTTATGATGGAGTTTCAAATAGGTAAGGGATGGGTTTTAGAAAAGAGGCAAATATCTAGTCTAGTAGGTGTTGATGTAATTAAAGACATGTGATGGAGCAATAAGTGGAATAAGATTGGTGAGGAGACTGAGCCTTTCCTATCATATAGGCTTAAAGTAGGCTCTTATCGTTTTGCTTTAGTCATGGATGAATTATTGTTGAGGAGATTGAACCTTTCCTATCATTCCAGTATGAAGTTCTGGGTGCATGTTATATTCTAACGGTATAGTATCAATAAGACTAGAGAAGGATTAAGTTTTAAACTAAATAGACAGCAGAGAGAAACTTTAAAATTTAAAGGATTTGGAATCAGTATAATGAAAATAGGGTATAATGAATGTAACTTTGGCAAGATGTTGAGAAGAAATGATATTTTAGGACATAATTCACTCAAACTTAACTCATTATGATGAGAAGTGGTGGTGGAGACATTGGTAATGTGTGATAGGCGGTGTAGGGATAATGGTTGTGTAGGATGGTGATGGTGGTGGTAATTGTAGTAATGGTAACGACGATTAATACGAAAACAATAGTATCGGTGGAGGTGGCAGAAGTGACGGTGGTGCTGGGACTATGATTGCAGTGGCAGTAGTGGTGTTAGTGATGAGAATGTGGTGGGGTTGGCAGGCAACAATGGTGGCAACGATAACTGTGGTAAGAAGAAAAGACAAAAAGAAAGAACTTAGATATTTTTAGAAAAAAAGATTTTTTATGCATTTCTATAATGGGGAATGTAGATATTAAAGTTCATGCAATACACCAAAACTCCAAAGTTGTGGTGATGATTAAGGGTTATAGTTTTATATTTTAACAGCAAGATATCCCTGAATGATAAAGGAATCACATTCTCACGAAATAAGAAAATGTAATACATATAGAAATTCAACATTTCTAAGAAGTTGAGTTGATCGTAATCAAACACAAGAATTTACATGGGATCTTAAATTCCCAAGTGAGTTTATGTATTAAATGTAATCTTTAAGATTTATCAACCTGATCATGCCTCAACTAAATCCACTTTCAAACCGCTTAATCTAACAAAGGTGGGTTTAGATGAATGTGAGATCCTAATCTAGATATGGATGCAAGTTGTTCAATGATATGCATTTTACAACTAGTTTTTGTCATTGAAAATATGTTTTACATGTAGATTAAACCAGTGATTTGCATATGACCTTTCTAGGGAAAAAGAAAAAAAAAAGTTTGTGTAAATTTTCCTTTCTTCCTTTTTTTTGGGAAAACAAGAGGATATGTCCTTTGAGTATTTTTATGGTTTAGTTCTGTTAGGTGTGGAGAAAATAGACGATTTGACGGTTTATGTCACACCCCATTTCTCAAAGTATGGTATAACAGTACATGACATGATCGGCGACGTGTACAAGCGAAGTATGTAGTCCCCACGTGTACACGTTAAGCCTCCTGTAGACCTGCAAGATATTTTAGCAAATCAAGAACACTGCTGATATTTTATACACACACATATCACATGTAACAAGAGTACATAACACAGTCCCATATAATACAAAAACATGGTAGACATGAGTCTATCAGCACATTTATAAAAATGTACAAGACAACTACATATCTAAAACACAAAAAGAATACAATTATGGAACATACTGCAAGCCAAAAGAGAAAACGTCACAAACAACTTTACTGCTGCTCAGCTAGTCCGTCCAGGTACTCCTGGTCCTCCTTTGAGGGTGAGGTCACGGGCTCTAAATCTAAGCATGTAAGCCCAGGGTCTCAAATACGAACGAGCAAGTGTACAAAAGAATGATAATGAGAATAAGGGAATAATATGACATGACATATGAAATAAACGTGATATACATGAGATGACAATAATTACAATGTAGTCACGGTAGTAAAACTGTAAAATATTATACGTGAGTGTTTAGTCATGTGTCATGAGATCTAAGATCGATGAGCTTTGATCAGATGGGTGTATCGCATGCATACCCGGGATCACTGCCTTAAACAAACCCCTGGTTGCCAGAGCTACCCGTTAGGGCAGGAGCAAGAAACGAAGGCTCAATGAGCTATAGACAATACAAGCGATCGCCAGCACTATCATTCCCCTGCAGTCGGACGACGATGGATTCAAGACACCCACCCAATAAGATCTAGTCAATCATCATGTCTCTTCATCCCAAGCGATTTGTATTATACAGTAGAGTGTGTGTGGATAGGGTCTAATAAGTGTAAATGACTCATGTTATAGGAACAAACAATAGATATAAAGGAAAGCACTTCCAATTGTTGTATACTACGGTCATGTGTGTGTATGTATAGACATGTATCAAGCAGATAACTGGAATAAACAACAAGAATGTCTGTGAAACAGGAATACCAAGTGACAAGAATAAATAACATGAGTACAAGAATTTATTTCAGCTATCTACTTAGTTACATGTACAATATACCATTACTAATAACTCAATGAAATATGACCATGCTCAAGTGAACCACAAAATCCCTCAGGCATGAGCAATTCTCAAGAACAATATCCAGTATCGAATAGGTCAACTAGATAGCACTTATGGTATAGTGATTTATCTGATAAAATAATAGAAATAAAGGTAAACGCTTGCCTTATGGGTGAAGCGCTCGCTATCCCAATCCTAATGGTACCAAGAACGCGTGATTCGGATGTCGATCAGTCAAGATATTGTCTGAAGCACGATTCCAGGGTCGCTTTTATAATATCTGAAAATTATCCAAGGGTTTGACGTAACTTTTTAGGATTATAAATGAAATAATGATAGTCTGGAGGACTTTTATGAAATTTATCCTTTATATGAAATTGTGTTGCGAGTTTGCGGGTTTGGTTCCCGTTATGAGTTTGCTCACTGAAACGTCAGTAGAGGACGAAGAGGAGGAGGAGGAGGAAGAAGAAGAAGAAGAAAGAGAAGGAGGAGGTGCCTGGGGGTCTGGCTCGCGGCTGGGGTGGCCGTGTACAGCTCTGGCGAAGGGCGAGGTCCGGCGATGGCTCTCTCCGGCGTTGGTAAAATAGAGAGAGAAAGAGTTAGATAGAGGAGGAGAAGAAGTGATGGCGATCAAAACAGAACACGGCGGAGGGTGAGATGGTCGAGGGGGTGCCGGGGAGGTGAACGGTGGACCTGAGGGTCGCCGCGGCAGTTGGAATGTGGCGCGCGGAGGTTGTGGGAGTAGAGAAAGCTGAGGGGGGGTGTGTGTGTGTATGGAGAGAGAAAGTGAGCGTGAGAGGGAGGGGGTGGTACGCTAGGGTAGAGCTTGGTGTGAGGAGCACAGTGGTCATCACCGTCGGCGATGAGGGGCGGCGGTCGAAGGTTTAAGGAACGAGAGAGAGAGAGAGAGAGTACGTGAGATCGAGATCGAGAAAGAGAGATGATAAAATCTGGGATTTTAAAATAACGAATGTAAGTTAGAATCCTGTAGAAGATTAGAGAAACTAATAGAGAATTATAGATCGTATTAGGAAACTTAAGGAGGAAGAAAGAAAAAGAAATGTGTGCAGATTTATAATGATTATTTAAATAATATTAAATAATTGGGTCGTAATTTTAACTAAGTCGGAACGGTCTCCAAAAATTTTGCAAAATCTTAAATATTACCCGGAGGATTAGTGCGAAATTGGATTAAAGAAATTCAGTCTAGTTTATGAATTAAAAATCCTAGAATCGATCGGCAATACCGGTCGACTCCGAATTGGCCAGATTTTGGACTAGTTCAGAAAAATCTCCAAAAATACCTGAAAGTAGAAATTATGGTCTTAAAGAATAATTTGAAAACAGATTCTTGAAATTCAAGTCCAATTGTGAATTAAAAATCATGGAGTTAATTATCGGTATGACCTAATTCGGAAATTTTCCAAAATAATCCAGAAAAAATTCAGGAAATTTAGAAAAATTCAAAATATTAGAAAATGAGATTTAAAGCTAAAATCGGTCCAGTCAGACCACGAGAGAGGTCGAAACAAATACAGACGTTGTATCGCGTATTGATACGCTGACACGTATATCTAGGACTGGAGGTTACAGTTCACCCTCAATGGGGATTAACCTCTCCTTAATAGATAATAGATAAACAACATATTACAAGAATAGCCTTTCTTGTGTTATACACTAATAATTATTACTTCAACACCCCCTCAAACTGACGACAGTATACCACTGAGAGTTTATTTAACCAAAATAAAATACAAATATTGTCACTACTAAAGTACTAAAAATAAACTTTGGATGAATATGCATGATGATGAGGAGATATCGGACGATACAGAGCAACTGCAACTGAAGAAGAGAATTATGATGGATGTAGAATCAAGGATGAAACAGTCTATTGGATAGATAAATTGCGATCAAGATGGAGCACTTGCTAAATGCGATTTATCTCAGTCTCTTTCGCGTGTAACAAAGCGGACTTTCACCCTATGAGTCTCATTTGGATACATAAGGTGCACTTAAAAACCAATGAGAAGTCTATTTTGCATAAAGCGAGGCAGACATTGATTGAGTGTAAAATCTGTCGACGGAAAAAGAGACCGTGATATTCATAATAAGAGTAGTGTCAAAAAAGAAAGTCCCAGAAGAAAGAAAAGAATCTAGAACCAGGAGAAGCACTTTTAACATCAACGAGAAGAGGCGAACGTCACCATAAGTGGATTAGAATGACATGAGCCTAAAAGAGGAGGAAAGATCATCAATCGGAGGAGAGGAGGCGATCATTGTTGGTTTATAGGAGAGGATTTGGCCGACAAATGACATGAAATGAAGCCATTAGAGACTTGATGAGTTGTGGTACGCTGACTCGTTGAAAGAATGTGGAGTGTTATGGCCCTTGGGAGTGTAGGCTCGGTGCTTGGCACGACTACGTGAGCACCGTATATCAAAGGCTCATTAGTGGCATGACGACGATGATTAATTGACAGCTTTGACACCATATTAGATTTGGAGAAAATAGACAGATTGATCACTTACCCTAGAGATGAATTAGCCTCTCTTTTATGCGGAGAATAAATAAGCTCTCTTTTATATAGATAATAGATAAACACAAGATTACAAAAATACCCCCTTTCTTTTGCTACACACTAATAATTATTACTTCAACAAGATTAGTTCAAATTAATTATTTTTTTGCTTTCCTTAGTATTATTTACATAAATTAAAATGTCATGTTTAAAATTGCATATTTCTGAAATGATGATAACATGACAGAATACACGAGTAAGACAATCTTGTCAATTTTTGTTTGATTCTCAATGAAAGGTGGCAAATCTGAAGAGAAATATTGGATTTAAAAATTTTCAAATACAAATTCGGTAGCTTCAACATTGGAACCTGCCTTTGACCTGATGAGATGAAAACAACTCAACCATAGCTTCGTTAGGCACACCATACGAGTTTAAACCTGTTTCACAACTGTATCTTGCAGGATCTAGACCCGTTGCCGCCTGTCAGTCAGTACATATATTTTTCTTATATTAAGATAGAGATTGATTCCTTAATTAGGATAGAGTCAAATGTTTTCTTAAATTGGATTTAGCTGTAGATTCTTAAGAATCTAAAACCCAATAATCTAATAAATATATTCAAAAGATTTAGTTTACTTAGTTCAAGTTAAAAAAATTTCCCCCCTACCAAACGCAATTCCTATATAGATTATTAGATCGTATTTAAAACTATCTAATGAAGTTCTAATTCATAAGATGATGAAAATAAAACTAAAAAGAGAACAAGTGCAATGAGGAGGTTGATCTTTGTTTAGATGAATAAAACAGCTATAATAGCTGTCTTATGCTTTAAATTATCAAAATTTTATCGTCAATTGAAACTTTTAATTGTGTTGTGCATGTTTCTTGGCAGCTTGCTGGATAACAATGAGAATGCGACTGTGATTGGATTTACAGATATGTTGCAACATGATACCACTGGCCTTAAAAAGACTTTGTAACCAAGATTCTGGCAAAATTCGAAGGCTACTAGACTTGTGGAAAGCTTAAAGAAGAGGCTTTTCTTCGAGGTACTCTTTTTTTTTTTTTTCTAAGAGAAGATTTTGTAACTAATTCATTAGTTGCTTGCTTTTGAAGGAAATTTTTATTCACAAAGGATTTCTCTGTGTGATTTTAAGCCAAGTTGCTTTATATGTTCTGTAAGCTAACTCAAATGATTTATGATTACTTGTTATTTCTTCTTCCTTTCTAATTTTGAAAGAAGAATCTGTAATAATTCTCGTTCTCCAGTTCTTTATGCAGAGGTGAACAAAATTTAATGTGAAATATACTAATATTGTGGGGAGAGTGTAAAATTTTAATAGTGGAGTTTTTTTTTAACTCCTTGGTATTAATACGAAGTTTCTATGAAGTGTTAGGATGCAACAGATGTGTGGATACGCCAACAGGGAGCAATAGTTTACTTTAACTGAGGACAGGCCATCTCAGCTGTCGACAGACCCTGTTGACAGGCCCCCATAGCTGTCGCAAGCATTTCTCGAGAGTCGGGACTGGTGCATACTGGCTCAGTCTGTGGACAGACCAATTGGCCTGTCGACAACGTTTGGCCTATGGGCGATTTTCAAATTGAATTCTGAGTTTATTTCTAATCCGAATTCAGAGTGATTTGTTTCCTTATTTTCATCGACTCTGTAGCTATATAAAGAGGCCTATTGCCCCTATTGATTATATATTGTAATTGATTGATTGATAAGATCTCTCGCCCCGAGGACGTAGATAATTGTCAAACCTTGTTAAATTCGTATGTTCTCGCTTTTTTTTTCTTTTGTTTGCTTGTTCGTGTAATTGATGGCTATTCTCTGGTGTGTTGTTGTTGCTCTGTTGTTTGGGATTCCAACAAGTGGTATCAAGAGCCTTTCGGGTTCGGAAGGGAGTTTTGTTCGGGTGGAGCAAATCAACTTGGAGACTGTCTACAGTTTCATTTGGAGGTAAAGATCTGATTTTTCCTATTTGAATTTGTTCTCACTAATCATTTTTCGCATTACTTTGAGAAATCTATTGAGGAGATGGTCGGAGATAGTCATTCCACGGTGAAATCCGTGAACCCGCATCCGATGAAGATCGATGTAATAAAGTTTGATGGCAAGAATAACTTTGGGATATGGAGGTGTGAGATGATGGATGCATTAACGACATCAAATATCGAAGACACTCTATGTTTGGAAGAAAAGTCAGAGGAGACTTCTAAAAAGGATTGGGACAAAATGAACAGGATGACGTATGGTCTCATAAGGTCTTGTTAAACACGAGACATTAAGTATCATGTGTTGTATGAGACTTTCATAAGAAAAATGTGGGAGATCCTCGAAAAGAAGTATCAGACGAAGAGCATCGAGGCTCAATTGCATTTGAAGAGGAGGCTTTATCGCTTCCAGTTGAAGAGAGGACTCTCCATTGATGAACACATGACTAACTATACGAAGCTTCTTATACACCTAGTTAATGTGGATGTGGCGATCGGAAAAAAAGACAATGTAGTGATTCTTTTGAATTCTCTTCCTGATGAACAATATATATGAAACCTTCATCCTAACATTGATCAACGGTAAACAAACACTTAACTATATTGATGTGTCAGCTACTTTCATAAATTACAAAGTGAGGAGAAAGGACAAGCAGTTTTCTTCTAACGGTACATTAGCAGAGGCATTGACGGTAAGAGGCGGGGGTTCCAATCGGAAGGGTAAAGACAAGCGTAGGAGATTAAAGGTCAAACCAGGTTTTAGAGATTCTGGTAAGGTATAATGACTAATCATACTCCTCACCATATCCTTAAGTGTCCTGTTTTGTCTTTCAGCCACACCATTCATGCTAGGTAAGTCTGGCATGGTGTAATGTGGGACGATTACACATTCCTCTAGGAAGTCAGCAAATGGCTCTGAACGTTGTTCTCCTGAACCGTCATATCTACCGTAGTACTCACCACCACGATCAGATCTGACACACTTAATTTTCTTTCTGAGTTGAGTTTCAACTTCAGCTCTGAAAATTTTGAACATATCCAGAAACTCTGATTTCTCATGAATGAGATATAGGTACTCATAGCGTGAGTAATCGTCTATGAATGATATAAAGTATCGTTGACTATTCCAAGAAGCCATAGGGAATAGTTTACAGATATCTATATGTATCAGTTCTAAGAGCCTGAAGATCTGTTGTCACCTAATCTCTTATGTTTGGTCTGTTTTCCCTTGATACACTCAACACAGACTTTAAGTCTTAAAAATCAAGAGAATCCAAAATGCCTTCTGTCACAAGTCGTTCTATTAGACATATGACCCAAACGCTTGTGCCATAATCTTACTGAATTTTCTTTATTTAGCTTATGTTTTGTACCACGTGAATTCACATGCAAGGTTTCATTATATGATGCAATCGTTTCAAGCAAATAAAGGTTGTCATAATACTCAATGAACCAGTACCAACAATATTTGAATTTAATAAAAGATTAAATTGATTATTTTCAAAAGAACAATGATAACCAAATTTATCCAATAAAGAAACAGAAACCAAATTCCGTCTAAATGACGGTACAATGAAAGTGTCTTTCAAGTCCAAATACAGACCAGTTCCTAACAACAACCTAAAATGCCCTATTGTCTCAATTTCTACCGACTTTCTATCGCCCACAAAGATGTATCTTTCACCATCACTTGGCCTTCGGTAGCTCAGGCAACCCTGCATAAAAACACTTATGTGAGTAGTAGCACCGGAATCTAACCACCAAGTATTTTTAGGTATTGAAGCTAAATTAATCTCAGAATAGACCAAAGTAAAGAACATACCTTTCTTGGCACGCCAAGTATGATATTTTGTACATTCTTTCTTTATGTGTCCAGGTTTCTTACAAAATAAATTATTTTCATTTTCCTTAGGCTTCTTTTGATCTGGACCCTTTGCAGCTTCATCCTTCTTTCTTCTCTTGCCCATATTCTTTGAGGTACTGACTGAATGAGTACTTTCAGATTTCTCATGTTTAAGCCTTTCCTCTTCTTGCACACAATATGAAATGTGCTCATTCAGAATTCATTTCTCCTTTTGATAGTTATAACTAATCTTAAATTGACTGAAGTGTGCAAGAAGCGAAATCAATACCAAATGCACGAGCAAGTCCTCAGACAACTCGAGCTTTAGTGCCTTAAGCTTGGAAGCAATATGAGACATCTGCATGATGTACTCCCTTATGTTTCTCTTGCCCTTGTACTTCATAAAAATCAAGCTAGCTAAAAGCGTGCTTATTTCTGCCTTATCGTTCTTTGCAAAACGTTTCTAAATTTCGATAAGGAAATCTTTAGCCAAAGTTATCTTATCATATACTGCACCTCGAAAAACTTCCGGAATACCGCCCTTTATGATTATTAGACTCATGTGATTAGAGCATTCCCACTTCTCAAAGTTCTTCATATCATCAGAAGAACCTTCAGCCGTAAGAGAAGCAGGTTGCTCTATCCTTAGTGTAAGATCTAGATCAGTGCAGCCAAGAATGATCAAGACATTCTCTTTCCATTCCTTGAAGTTTGTCCCATTAAGTATGAAAATACTGTGTGTTTGCAGATATAGCAGTAACAAATACAATAGTTGTACATAATAAATTAAATAAGCATACATGTTCACATCATAATCAAGTAGACGACTTTTGAAATTTAAACAATTATTGGATACATCTCAAGATACCTAGCACAATATTAGTATCAAGTCTTTGGACAGTAATATTAACTTGTAAGTGGTACTCTTTTGGTGCAGCAATCAAATGTTGACAATAAATCCTGTCAAATAATAAATTTATCTTTGGATCAATTTATTATTTACATGTAAGCCTTATAATTATCACACATTTATTACCATAAGTGTATATGCAATTCGGCAAAAAATTATCCTTCTTTTGGGCCGGTTAATACTCGCATGAATTCACACACACACACACACAAACATCTCAACATTCTCAAAAGTCAATCTACACAAGAGAGGTCACTTTGGCGATATCTTATTTCAATTAGTTTTATTAAATGTTAGACAATCTTAATAATTTATTGGATGTACCCAAAATTTGTTTAAAATTTTGAAAAGTCTCAAAATTGCCTAAAAAAGATCCAAAATTGTGTGACGCCCGGGCGTAGCACTCGGACGCTACCCTAAGATGGGTGGGCGCGGCCCCGCCTGGGCGCGGCCAACCTGATCGCGGCCAGCCTGGGTGCGGTCAAGCCTTGCCCAGGCGCGCCGCGCCCCCAAATTTTTTTAAAAAAAAAAATCTGAATTTCAGAACTAAAGATTTTTTTTAATCCCTAAATCTGAATAAAAGATAATTTTTACAAAAGCCAAAGTAATCATGCAATAAGATTTATAAGAGCTGATTTATATTTCATGGAAGTATCAATAAAAAACCCAAATTTTGAAATTTTATTCCCAAATCTGAGAATCCTCAATGGAGTGGCTCTGATACCAATTGATGGATCTTTAATTAAACAAAAGAATTTGATCTACAATATTCATCCTTATAAGTAAATAAGATTAAAAAAAATCATTACTTTATCCTTAGTATAGATCAAACCCTAGAAAATAGATCTAGTTTCCATGAAGATTCAAAGAGATGAGAAAATAAAATAATAAAGGCGGAAGCATATCTTGATCCATGATTTTAATTCCTTGAATTATTGGTATGGAGAAGACCTTCCAAAAGATCCGTATTCCTCTAGGGTTTCTCTTTACTTAAGGGATATCAAAGAGAAAAAGATGATACGTTCTTTTGGGGACCATGATCCCTTAAATAATAACTGATTCTATCAGTTATTCCTTTTTTAAATTTGGCACTTCATCAAATTAGAAATTACATAATTATCTCTACACATTAAATCCCATGATAATTGTAATACTATTAGTCCAATTATTAACTTTATTGGATCATAATTTATTTGGACTATATTTTAAAATAGTCATACACATTAAATTCACATATGTAAGCTCACACATGTTGAATCATTTCCAACAATATCTTAGTAAGCTACTAAGTCCTCTCATTAAGAAAAGTGACAGGATCACAGTTAATTAAGTAATGAGCACCGCCATAGAGAGACCTAAAAGAACTAGGATGGAAAACATTAAAAAGATATATTATTATTTCGTGTTAATGAGATGATGGTTATTAATAGAGCCGAACAAGAGAAAGATTAGACTCAAAAAATTGAGAATAAAAGCTTTGTTGTTGTTGTTGAAGCCTACAAGATTGAAGGATTTTGATGATGGTTAACAAAATGCATTTGGAGCTTTATCTCAAGCATTTATACAGCATTATGATTACTCAACCTCAGTTGAAGATTTTGGGTATTTTTGTGTATTTTTAGTATAATTATTAAAAGCCTTGAACACACACAAATACCTATATAAGTCGACCTGACCTCTAAGTATAGTCGACTAACAGATCCCCTAGTCGACTTGAAAATTCCCAAGTCGACTAAGCCCTTCTACAAAAATTTCCCACTCTCTATTTATTGTCTGGCATCACAATTAGTCGACTTCCCCAATAGTATAGTCGACTAACCCCTTGTATAGTCGACTAACCATGTCTATATAGTCGACTAAAAACAGTTTTCCAGAACTCAGTATCCGTATTAGTTTAAGTATAGTCGACTTACCCCCTACATTAGTCGACTAACTTTGAAAATTTTTGTTCTTCTAGTCGACTAACCTCCATACCTAGTCAACTAATAGCAGTTTATAACTGTTGTGCAGTTGGTGAATTCTGGTGTTTTAACCAACGTTTCAAAATTCAAATTTGTCCTAATAACTACCCTAACTGACTATAGATTTCACCTATAAATAGGGATGTTGTCCTAGGATAAATTCACCAATTCAAATCTCAAGTTTTCAGCCTACAAGCTCTCTTCAAAATTCTATTTTTTCTGAACACCTGTTTTCACTTTCTGTTTCTTCACCAATTCCTATTCTATTGTGAAGATTTCTGAAAGTTCACCTATAAGAGACCTTGTCCATAAGCACATTCAGATTCAAGGCTTATAAGATCAGTTGTAATCATTCAAAGAGGAGCATCGTACAAGGGCGTCTTCTTGGTGTAGAAGAGAAGTTGTACAAGGTGTTTGTTCTCTTGGTTGTAAGAGGAGTTGTACACATTTGGCAAAGGGTGTTTTGTCAAGTGGTGTATAAGATATTAGTTTTGAGTGTATCCAAATTAGGAAAGGAAAATCTCAAGCGAATTGCTTGGGAACTGGAGGTAGGTCACAGGGACCGAATCAGGATAAATCTCTTGTCTTTGCGTTTGCATTATTTTTTGAGTTTTATCTTGTGAATTTTTATTTCTTGCAAGTAGTTTCATTTAAATATTTATAAACACTATTCACCCCCCTCTAGTATTTGTGTTGCTTGAATATAGATCCTACATTTGGTATCAAAGTAAGGATGTCAACGGAGTTCCCTTCATCATAATTCAAAGAAGGTCAATCTACACAACGTTCACCGCTATTTGACAGATCCAACTACAATTATTGGAATTGTAGAATGAAGATCTACTTGCAATCGCTCAACTACGAACTTTGAAACATTGTAGAAGCACCGTACACCAAACCGACAACCAACTACAACGCTTGGAGTGATGATCAACAGAAGAATGCAAATCTTGACGCCAAAGCGATGAATGCTTTATTCTGTGCCTTAACCAAAGAAGAATTCAACCGCGTGTCAACAGCCACTTCTACAAATCAAATATGGCACACTCTTCAGGTAACACATGAAGGCACAAATAAAGTTAAAGAATCTAAGATTTCTATTCTTGTCCACAGTTTGAACTTTTTAAAATGAAGGAGAATGAAACCATCTTAGAAATGGTTACAAGATTCACCGACATAACCAATTCCTTAGCATCCCTTGGAAAGGAATACACCTAAGTCGAAAAAGTTTGCAAGATCCTTCGGCACTCACACCAGATTGGGAGAAGAAGACTACTGCAATAGAAGAAGCGAATGATCTCTCAACAATGTCATTAGAAAACCTTATTGGTAATCTAATGGCATATGAAGTGTAACTCGAAGATAGAAAGAAGGACGAACAACAACTTTAATCCAAGAAGAAAGTATTGTACTTGCCTTCCATACAACCTCAGATATGGATAATTCAGATGACGATGAAGAGGAGATGGCGATGCTTTCAAGAAAATTCAAAAGGTTCTTAAAACAAGGTAAGTTTAAAAAGAATAAAGATATTAATGATAATCCTATTTGTTTTAAGTGTAACAAACCAGGTCACATAAAGAAGGATTGCCCATTGATGAATTTCAATAAGTTCAACAAGAAGAAGAAAGCCTTCCAAGCAACTTGGGATGATAGCGACTCATCTTCCTCTGACGAAGAAGAGGCCACTGAAACCGTCAATATCTGCTTCATGGCCCAAGAAGATGAGGTACAAGATTATGATGAATTATTAGAAGTTTTTAATGAACTTTTTAATAATTTCAAAAATGAAAAGACTAAAAATAAAGTTTTAATAAAGGAAAATGAAAGACTCAACAATGAAAATGCAATTTTTGTTTCTCAAACATCTTCTTTAAATTTCCAAAAAGATGATTTTGAAAAAGTCATTTCATCTTTAAAAAGGGATAATGAAAATTTCTTAAAAGAGAATTCTTTGCTTAAAAAGGAAATTATTTCTTTAAATTTTAGAATTACTATTTTAGATAAAGAAATGACTAGTTTCAAAGTATGAAGAACTTTTGAAAAATGTGACTAAATTTAATAAAGAAAAAGAGAATTTAAATGATTTATTATCTTATCAAAAGATGTCAAATAATCATTTTGGTCTTGGTTTTTCAAAAGATAAGATTTACAAACCTACTCATGTTGGTCTTGGATTTTCAAAAACCAATTTTGTAAAATCTACACATTTTTATAATAATAATTCATATAATTCTTTTGTGAAAAGAAATACTATTTCAAAAAGAATTAGATGCAAATATATATGGGTTCCTAAAAATCTAAATAATGTTGATAAAAATGTTTATATTGCATCTTATATACATGATGTGTGTAATTCTGATAATTATGTTTATACTAACAAATGGAAACCAAATTCCAATTGGATTTGGGTTCCTAAAGGCTAATCTTTTTCGGACCCTATCATGATGGGTATCATACAAATTGTTTTATCTTATTGGTACCTTATAAAGAAAAGTGGATACTTGATAGTGGGTGTTCCAAACACATGACCGGACACATTCAACTACTGTCTTCCGTTCAAATCAAAAAGGGAGGTACAGTAATATTTGGAGACAATAACAAAGGAAAGGTTATCGGTACCGGCACGGCTGGTAACATTTCAAAATCCCTTATTGAAAATGTTCTTTTGGTAAAAGGTTTAAAACACAATCTATTAAGTATTAGTCAGTTATGTGATAAGGGTTATAAAATTGTTTTTGAAAAAGATGCATGTCTTATATATGATACTAACATGAAAGATATTTTGTTTAAAGATTTTCGTAACAATAATATTTATGAGTTATCAATAACCTGTATATCATTAAATGATAACTTATGTTTACTTACATCTAATAATGATTATTGTTGGCCCGGAGGCCTTCCTCTCTAGTTTTGATGATGATTAACTCATGTAGTTATGTTTACTAATAATCTTGTGATTTTAGTTTCAGATCATGTAACAAGATATTAGTTGGTGATTGCTTCAAAAAGATGAGTTTGGAAGCCTTCACTTGGTGATTCAAGAGCTCGAGCATCAAGATCACACTTAGCCATGCTCGTTGGATCACGGAGTTTGGACCGAGTCGACTTGAAGATGAAGATCGTCAAGAAGACTTAGGTATCCTAATGTTTAGTGTGTTTAGATCCATTTGTAAAGCTTAGTATAGTTGATATGCTCAAGTGCACAACACACACGTTTTATGTTTGGATATTGTTTTTCGGTTTTGAGTTTAACCGATATTTGTTTTCATGAATAGATTGATCAAAACAAGTTTAATTGGTTTATGTATAGTAGATGTATTCTTTCTATACATGCATGCTTAACTTCTATACAAACTTATTTTGACTTTCCTATTCATGTATTGAAAAATCAAAGTTTGATAAAATACAGTTTTGGTTTTTGGTAAAAAATGATAAGACACAAAAATAGTTTCATATGCTTGATATTTGAGCTAAATTCTTTATCACATGTTTATGTATCAATGCAAAATGATAAAACTATTTTTGGGGATTTTTAGAAGAGATAAAAGATTTTCTAAAATAATTTTAACCTCAGTTTTTGACCTAGGACAGTGGCTGACAGGCCAGGTCGGCCGACCGCACGGTCGACCGAACCAAGGGCCGGTCGACCCTGCGGTCGACCGATGTGCACAGCCTTGTGCACGTCTGGCAGCACAGTGGGCCGGCCGACCGAGCGGTCAACCGGACCAGAGAGCTTTGCTCTCTGTATCTGGGCGGTCGGCCGAGCGGTCGACCGGATGCCCCAACGGTCACATTTATGACCGTTGGCGGTCGGCCGGGCGGCCGACCGCAGGCCTGTCAGGCTGACAGATCAGCCTAACGGCTAGTTTCTGGTTTGGCCTATATATACCCCATTTATTTGGGAGTTTTAACTAAGATTTCAAGAGCTAAAATTTCTCTCCTTTCTTGGTGTTTAAAACAAGTTTTCAAAAGGTTTTAGAGCTTCAAAAGATCAATCTTATTTGTTTTAGAGTTTTTGAAAAAATCAAAGAAAATAAAAAATTGGGAGATTTGTTTTGGTTCTTCATTTCTATCTTTTACAAGAGTTTTCCCAAGTATTTTTCTTTGAGTTTTTGTTTTCCAAACTCTAGTTTTTCCACACTTGAGCTATCCTCTATCCTAATCTATTTAGGATCATTTGTTTGTGGGAAAAGAGATTGTTTGTGGTTGAAAGAAACTACTTGTTGTAAACACCCTTGTTTTTGTTGTATCCCTCTTTGGTAGAGGTTGATCGGGTAATTGGTTTGCTCCCTCTTTGGTAGAGGTTGAGGATTGTGTTTGCTCCCTCTATTGTGAGGTGGAGTTGGTTTGTTTATCCCTCTTCGGTAGAGGTGATTTGTTGTTGTTTTGGCTACGGGCCTACCCCTCGGTTGTGAGGCGGTGTTTGAGAGAGGAGTTCGGTACTCCTTTGTTGTAACAAACCCTCCTCGGTGGAGGTTCCCTCGGTGGGAGATAGTGGATTAGAAATCCTTCTCGGTGAAGGCGGGGACGTAGAGCTAGGGGCTCGAATCTCGAAACATATCCTTGTGTTTGCGTTTGATCCATTATCTCTCTAACTCTCTCTCTTTATTTGTGTTGTGCATAGCATCATTCATTCATATCTTGTATGCTTGTGTTGTCCTTACATTTGATTCATATTGCTTATCCTTATATGCTTGGATTGCTTGTGTGTGTGCCTCACTTGTACTTAACCACAAGAGCTTCATATAGCACCTCAACCCATATCTAGGGGAATCAAGAGGAGTTAGTCCAGAGCCCTTCACGGGGAATTCGGCTACACTTGTGTGTTGTATTAAGTGTGTTGCAAATTTGTTTTAAGCTTCCGCATTTGGCGCATTTAGTTTCTAGATTAGCATATCACCTATTCACCCCCCTCTAGGTGATTTACAATTGGTATCAGAGCCTACGCTCCTGATACTTAGGCTTAACATCCTAGGAGTGAGATCCTTGTTTGCTAATCTACATTTGCATTTGCTTATTTGCACACATATAGTTTACATCCATGGACTTCATGACCCCACTTATGTTTGACCCTTCCAACATTCTTGTTTGGAAGACTAGGATGTTCATATACCTCCAAACCCTAGGTTATAAGGTTCACCTTGCCATTACCAAGGAATCCTTCCTTAGTGATAGCAAGAATATAGAGGCTAATGCACTTGCCCTTGAGGCCATTAGAAGCACACTTCCCAAAGAATATCTTATGATTGTTTCTAATCTTGATTCCGCTTTTGCAGTGTGGAACAAGTTGACAACAACCACCACCTCCGAGCTTCAAATGTCAATCCAACAAGAAGAGGAATCTAGTAGAGATGAATCCGAACCACAACAATGCTATACGGTCCAAGGGAATGACTCCTTTGAGGTATACTCGGATACTCAACTAGATAGTGCTAGCTCTTCATTTGATAATCATGATGATATGGATGCCAATGCTTTGAATGAAGAGTTGTTAATTGTTTGTGAAAAACTCCTTGAAAAATATAAAGTTTTGAAAAAGAAAACTTGTAAAATAAATAAAGAAAAAGAGGATTTGTTTTCAAGACTTGAGTTGGTTTTGCAAGAGACGGATGAGATTACTAATGAAAGGGATGCATTGAAATCTCAACTTAATCTTGCACTAAAAGAAAATAAAGTTTTAAAATCTAAAAATGATTGTGAAACTCTTTTGAAGAAAAATGAAAACTTGTCTACAAAAATTGATTTTGTTTTAAAAGAGAATGTTGCCTTGAAAAATAAAATAATTTCTATTTCAAATGATTTAAATGATTGTTTAAAGGAAAATGAAGTTTTGCAAAATAAGATTGATGCACATGTTTGCCATGCTAGTGTAGCTTCTTCATCTAGTTTACCTATTGCATGTACCTCTTCTTCTAGAATTAATGATGATATTTGTTTGCTTAAGAAGAGTGTAGATTGTTTGGGCTCCACTTTGAGCCAATGTGTTGTGGGCCATACACGTTTGGAAACTTTGTTTCGAAAGAAACAAGTTTCATCTATTATGCATGCACACCCATCACGGCATACACATGCTCCACACGGACACCATCATCACTTGTATGCTCATGTGTACACTTGTACACATTGTGGACGTAAGGGCCACCTTGCTAAATTTTGCTATGATCGTATACATGTTTCAAATTTAGCAAATAAGTTTATTTGGGTTAGAGAAGGTACTAACCCCCATGGACCCAATAAGATATGGGTACCAAAGACCACCCCTCTTGTATTTGATGTAGGAGTGGGCTCTCACATGACGTGAGAGTAGTGGTACCTTGGAGTGGATGCGTTCCGAGCTTCATAGAAATCAATTGGATGCATCACTTTCAAGGGAAGTTTGGTGGAGAAGACCACCATGTTTTGGAGACTAGGAGAGTTGCTTCTTCGTTTTGGTGACAATCCTTTACTCCCGTGTTATTTACATGCTTTTCATATTCATTGTTTATTGATTATTATGTCAATAACATGCTTATTAGATCCTTGACATATATGTATACCCTTTTGAGACACCCATGTTTAATATGGACCATTATTTTTGTGTTCTCACCATTTGTTTAGCTATCATGTTTATCATAGGATTTTCTTAGTAATCATGTTTATGCTTATCATGATGATTTATATCGTGTTTTTATGCTTCATGATTTGATTACATGTTTAGATGTTAATTTCATTAGAACTAGTATATATACTTGTGCATATAGTGGGCCACAAATAAATCTATATATGTTTGAGCTTGAATGCTTATTTGTTCCCATTAGATGTGCCAGTATAGTCTAGTTTTGATGATTCATACATTTTAAACTTGTATTCCCATTTTTGGATTTGTTTCATGTTTTTGTGTTTATGTTTAACTTCATGTATATGTCTATTTATCCAAATTATTGCTATACATATACATCCTTTTGAGCCACGTGCCTTCTTGCATATATCTTTGTGGACTCGTTGTGTTTGGATATGTATGTATACTTTAGTTTGTGTAGGAGATACATATACCTTGAAGATTAAATAAGTTTTGATGATTTTCATGTTTTCATGTTTCAAGGAATATTGAGCTTATTGTCTATCTTTCATGATTATGATCTTCACATCTTATTTGTACACTCACATTTATTATTTACTCATGTGTTTGTTTTCATGAGTCATATTTGTGCTTAATTGATTATGAGTGTTGACATTATGTGGATTTCATGTTTCATGAAAAATAATTTTGTTTTATTCCTTACTTGAAGGATTTCGTACTAGTTTACAAATTTTTCATATAACTAGTTGCGATATTCTTTATATGGTAGAGTTTTTCAAACAAAGCTTATTTTCAAATCTATTTTTTGAAAACCCCTACCTTCCATGGGTGGTTGGATGGGAGATCATGCTCATGTATGCTTTATATTGAAAATCTTTTTAAACTTGAACATGGTTGGGTGGTAGTTATATGATGTATACATTTGATCATTATTGTTGTTTTAATTGGTATCATTGAGATTTTTTCAATTGGTATCAATTTTGACCTTTCTTGTATACTCATATATGTTTGTATGTATATATGCTTTCAATTCCAAGAATATCAAATTTCAATTGGTATCTATTTTTCATACATATATATGTGTTTTGTCTATGCTAAAGCTTGAGTTTCAACTTTGTTTCAATTGATTTAGCTTTCAATTGGTATTCTTAAACAAGCTTATGCATGTGTTTTGTTGGTATTTCATAAAGGGGGAGAAAATTCGATTTTCATATTTACAATTGGTATTTGTATTTCCACTCCCTTACTTTATGATAGAAAATAAAAATTTTAAATTGATATCATATACTTAAAAAGAAAAATACTCTCTTTTGATATCAAGATGTTTATTTGAATGTTTTAAAAATGGTATCTCAAAATTTTATTTAAAAAAATTCAAAAGTTTTAATTTGTATTGCCTATACGCAAGGAGAGCTTAACATCTCTTCTACATATAGATTCATGATGAGTGTATCTTGTATTGAAGAGCTTGACAATCTCTTCCTTATGTGGTACACGTGTGTAGGGGGAGCTTCACATCTCCTCTTATGCATTGCATAGTGTATGTTATGTGAATTAGGGCTTGTCATCCCTCCTTCATGTAATGTATCTATGTAGGGAAGCTTCACATCTTCCTCTTCATGAATGTATATAGCATATACCATTTATTTTATTGATCTATGTTTACTTTCAATTGGTATCAAGATGCTACCTTGACATATTTTAAATTGATATCTTAATTGATTGTCACCCCTATTTGGTTTTTGTTTTGTTTTAGACAAAAAGGGGTCAACACAATAAAAACAATGTTCTCATTTTTTATGTTTTTATTAACCCTTTGTTGATTCTTTGTTTCGAACAAAAAGGGGGAGAAAAATTTATTGATTTGGTTTTGCTTTTACCCCTTATTGATGATTGTTTTTTTGTATTAAAAAGGGGGATAAGATTTTGTTTTGTTTTGGTTTTTACCCCTTTATTGATGATTGACAAAAAGGGGGAGAAAGATTTTGAGTTTTATATATGCATATTTATGTTTTGCATATATTAAGTTTAATTTAGTTTAATTTTAATTGGTATCTAGAGCATGTTTTATTTTTGAACATTTCATTGTGTATCTAGAACCTTTTATTGTTTATGCATAGATATGCATGTTTCATGTTTCATGCTTCATATATATCATTGCATATTTATGTTTATTTGTTTATGCATGAGTTAAGGGGGAGCTTCTTTGAAGTTTAACTTTAATCCATGCATATATAACTCCATGAGTTTTGTCATCATCAAAAAGGGGGAGATTGTTGGCCCGGAGGCCTTCCTCTCTAGTTTTGATGATGATTAACTCATATAGTTATGTTTACTAATAATCTTGTGATTTTAGTTTCAGATCATGTAATAAGATATTAGTTGGTGATTGCTTCAAAAAGATGAGTTTGGAAGCCTTCACTTGGTGATTCAAGAGCTCGAGCATCAAGATCACACTTAGCCATGCTCGTTGGATCACGGAGTTTGGACCGAGTCGACTTGAAAATGAAGATCGTTAAGAAGACTTAGGTATCCTAGTGTTTAGTGTGTTTAGATCCATTTGTAAAGCTTAGTATAGTTGATATGCTCAAGTGCACAACACACACGTTTTATATTTGGATATTGGTTTTTCGGTTTTGAGTTTAACCGATATTGTTTTCATGAATAGATTGATCAAAACAAGTTTAATTGGTTTATGTACAGTAGATGTATTCTTTCTATACATGCATGCTTAACTTCCTATACAAACTTATTTTGACTTTCCTATTCATGTATTGAAAAATCAAAGTTTGATAAAATACAGTTTTGATTTTTGGTAAAAAATGATAAGACACAAAAATAGTTTCATATGCTTGATATTTGAGCTAAATTCTTTATCACATGTTTATGTATCAATGCAAAATGATAAAACTATTTTTGGGGATTTTTAGAAGAGATAAAAGATTTTCTAAAATAATTTTAACCCCAGTTTCTGACCCAGGACAGTGGCTGACAGGCCAGGTCGGCCGACCGCACGGTCGACCGAATCAAGGGCCGGTCGACCCTGCGGTCGACCGACGTGCACAGCCTTGTGCACGTCTGGCAGTACAGTGGGCCGGCCGACCGAGCGGTCGACCGGACCAGAGAGCTTTGCTCTCTGTATCTGGGCGGTCGGTCGTGCGGTCGACCGGATGCCCCAACGGTCACATTTATGACCGTTGGCGGTCGGCCGGGCCGGCCGACCGCAGGCCTGTCAGGCTGACAGATCAGCCTAACGGCTAGTTTCTGGTTTGGCCTATATATACCCCATTTATTGTGGGTTTTAACTAAGATTTCAAGAGCTAAAATTTCTCTCCTTTCTTGGTGTTTAAAACAAGTTTTCAAAAGGTTTTAGAGCTTCAAAAGATCAATCTTATTTGTTTTAGAGTTTTTGGAAAAATCAAAGAAAATAGAAAATTGGGAAATTTGTTTTGGTTCTTCATTTCTATCTTTTACAAGAGTTTTCCCAAGTATTTTTCTTTGAGTTTTTGTTTTCCAAACTCTAGTTTTTCCACACTTGAGCTATCCTCTATCCTAATCTATTTAGGATCATTTATTTGTGGGAAAAGAGATTGTTTGTGGTTGAAAGAAACCACTTGTTGTAAACACTCTTGCTTTTGTTGTATCCCTCTTTGGTAGAGGTTGATCGGGTGATTGGTTTGCTCCCTCTTTGGTAGAGGTTGAGGATTGTGTTTGCTCCCTCTATTGTGAGGTGGAGTTGGTTTGTATATTCCTCTTCGGTAGAGGTGATTGTTGTTGTTTTGGCTACGGGTCTACCCCTCGGTTGTGAGGCGGTGTTTGAGAGAGGAGTTCGGTACTCCCTTTGTTGTAACAAACCCTCCTCGGTGGAGGTTCCCTCAGTGGGAGATAGTGGATTAGAAATCCTTCTCGGTGAAGGCAGGGACGTAGAGCTAGGGGCTCGAACCTCGAAACATATCCTTGTGTTTGCGTTTGATCCATTATCTCTCTAACTCTCTCTCTTTATTTGTGTTGTGCATAGCATTATTCATTCATATCTTGTATGCTTGTGTTGTCCTTGCATTTGATTCATATTGCTTATCCTTATATGCTTGGATTGCTTGTGTGTGTGCCTCACTTGTACTTAACCACAAGAGCTTCATATAGCACCTCAACCCATATCTAGGGGAATCAAGAGGAGTTAGTCCAGAGCCCTTCACGGGGAATTCGGCTACACTTGTGTGTTGTATTAAGTGTGTTGCAAATTTGTTTTAAGCTTCTGCATTTGGCGCATTTAGTTTCTAGATTAGCATATCACCTATTCACCCCCCTCTAGGTGATTTACAATTATTTTTTATGGCATAAAAGATTTGGTCATTTGAATATGAAAGCAATTTCTAAGATTTCTAAATTTGATTTAGTTAAAGGTCTTCCAAAAATAGCTTTTAAAAAGGATTATTTTTGTGATTCTTGTCAATTAGAAAAATAAGTTAAATCATCTTTTAAATCTAAAGATTTAGTTTCTACCAATAGACCTTTAGAACTGTTACATTTGGATTTATTTGGTTCTACTCGTGTTGCTTCTTTAAACAAAAGTAGGTATGTTTTTGTTATTGTTGATGATTATTCACGTTTTTCATGGGTAATTTTTCTAAAAAATAAAAATGATACTTTTGATGAGTTTTCAAGTTTTTGTAAAAGAATTCAAAATCAAAAGTCTCTAAACATAGTCACTATTCGAAGTGATCATGGAAGAGAATTTGAAAATGAATCTTTTGCAAATTTCTGTGATAAGTATGACATTACACATAATTTTGCATTTCCTAGAGCATCTCCTCAAAATGGTGTTGTGGAAGAAAGAATAGGACTTTGCAAGAATGTGCTAGAACTATACTTATGGACAGTCATTTACCAAAATATTTTTAGGCTAAAGCTATTGTTACTGCATGTTATGTTTTAAATCGTGTGCCTATTCGACCTATTTTAAACAAAACATCTTATGAATTGTTTTATAACAGGATTCCAAAAGTTTCTTACTTTAAGATTTTTGAATGTAAATGTTTTATCTTAAATACAAAAGATACTTTAGATAAATTTGATGCTAGATCCAATGAAGGTATTTTTGTTGGATACTCTACTCAAAGTAAAGCATATAGAATATTTAATAAGAAAATATTTATTATTGAAGAATCATTACATGTTAAATTTGATGAATCCCTGACTAAGTCTATTTCTAATACTTCTCCACATGATGATGATCATATCATAGATACTCCTATTGATAATACTGTTATATCTTCTGATGATACTAACATCTCTAATGTTGATGAGACTCCTACCAAGTTACCTAAAGCATATGTTGAAGTAAGGAATCATCCACATGATTTAGTTATTGGAGATATAAATCAAGGCGTTCAGACGAGATCCAAGTTGAACTACATGACACAAATTGCTTTCATATCACTCATTGAACCGAAGAATATCAAAGAAGCATGTGCAGATGATTTTTGGACAATTGCAATGCAAGAAGAGTTGAATCAATTTGTCAAAAATGATGTTTGGGATCTTGTACAACGTCCTACTGATCATCGAGTCATTGGTATCAGATGGGTCTTTAAGAACAAACTTGATGAATCAGGTCAAGTTATTAAAAACAAAGCAAGGTTAGTAGCACAATGATACAATCAAGAAGAAGGTATTGATTTTGATGAAACTTATTCACCAGTAGCTACGCTTGAATCAATTTGTATTTTACTTGCTTTTTCTTTCTTTATGAATTTCAAACTTTTTCAAGTGGATGTTAAAAGTGCCTTTTTAAATGGTTTTATTAAGAAAACTATTTATGTTGAACAATCTCCAGGTTTTAAATATGAAAAATTTTCAAACCATGTTTTTAAACTTGAGAAAGCTTTATATGGTTTAGAACAAGCACCCCGTGCTTGGTATGATAGATTAAAAAGTTTTCTTTTAAATTCTGATTTTAAGATGGGAAGAGCAGATACAATTCTCTTTATTAAACATGTTAATAAAGATATCTTAATTATTCAAATATATGTTGATGATATTTTATTTGGATCTACTAACGATAATCTTTGTCAAGAATTTTTTAAGACTACGCAGAGTGAATTTGAGATGAACCACATGGGCGAACTTACTTTCTCGGTCTGCAAATAAAGCAAATGAATGATGGAATCTTCATTTTCCAGTGCAAGTATGCAAAGGAACTTCTGAAAAGATTTGGTATGGAAAATTCTGGTCATAAGAATACTCCCATGAGTACTACTACATTCCTAGACAAAGATGAAAATGGTAAGAATATTGATCAGAAACTATATCGAGGTATGATTGGTTCTTTACTATATATTACTTCAAGTAGACATGATATTATGTTCAATATTTGCTTATGTGCTAGATATCAATCAAATCCTAAGGAATCACATCTTAAAGCAGTGAAAAGGATTTTTCGATATATTAATAATACAATCAATTATGGCTTATTTTATCCAAAATCAAGCACATTTGATTTACTATCATATAGTGATGCTGATTTTGCTGGATGTAAATCTGATCGGAAGAGTACTAGTGTTACTTGTCACTTTTTGGGACATTCACTAGTATCATGGTTCAGTAAAAAGCAAAATTCTATATCATTATCAACAACTGAGGCAGAATATATCGCTGCTAGTGTTGCATGTGCTCGAATTTTATGGATGAAACAAACCTTATTTGATTATGGCATGTCTATCACAAACTCACCTATTATGTATGATAATACTAGTGCTATTAACTTATCTAAAAATCCAGTTCATCATTCACGTACTAAGCATATTGATATTAGACATCATTTTCTACGTGATCATGCTTTAAAAGGTGATATTTCTCTAAATTTTATATCAACTGATAATCAAATTGCAGATATTTTTACAAAACCTCTTAAAGAAGATATTTTATGAAATTTCAAAGAGATTTGGGTCTTTGCAATATTTCTGATCTTTGAATATTTTTTTCAGAATTATTTTAAGGCATTTTTCAATAATTAGTCGACTTATCAAAGACCTATTAGTCGACTTATTAAACCCCTAGTCGACTTAACAGTGACCAAGTCGACTAATTGCATGTAACAGAAACATGGATTTTTTGAGCTCTTAAAAGTTAGTCGACTATATTGACCAACTAGTCGACTAGTCACAAATACCAAGTCGACTAACCCTGTGAAAAACTGTGTTCTGTTATTGGTTTTTAACTTTCAAAACCCGACCCGTATCACTATTTTTGGATCCGATCTCACTCTCTTTTTGATCCTAACCGTTGATTTGGTATTTACCTCTCTTTTCTACCATTAACCCTCATCCAAACCCTAGTTTTTCACCAAGTTTTCTCTCCCCAGCCGAACGACCAGTCAACTACAGGGCCCGGTTGCAGCTGTGAACCCATCTTCTTCTTCCTTCAATTTCTTAGTAAATTCATTCCAATCTCTACAGTTTCCTTCCAATTCTTGCTTTATCTTCCTTTAATTTGAGTTCTAATCATGTCTAGATTTAAGAAAACCAAATTTACTCCATCTTCTTCCTCTTCTCAAGTTGATTTCAGGGCTTTTCTAAAAAATCCTTCCCTAGAAGATGACTTCCTTAGAATTTCCTCCTTAGAAATTTTACCTGGTAGGTTTGTTAAATATGAGGACTTTAATGACTATGATATTGTCTCATATTTATAAAATTGTGGTCTTTATCATATGTTCTCTATTGATTCTAGGCAAGGTTATTATCCTTTCTTAATTTACTTATTTTATACCAATTTAACCTATGAAGACAATGAGGATGATGTTCATATATATTCTATGGTTAAAGGTATCAATATCAAGTTATCCCCTAAATCCATAGGCCGTCTCTTTTCAATTCCGTATCACGGCCTCTCTCTTAATGACATTAATATGGATGATGCGGAGGTCTTATCAAATATATTTCTTCTAGGTCAAGGATTACCTATGACAAACAATAAATTGAAACCCATTCCCCGTCTTATACGTCGTATCCTTACTTATAGTATTTGCCCTAAAATCGGGAGTTATAACTATTATTCCCGTGATTTAGCCACTTGTGTCTATGCCATTATGGCTGGACTAGAAGTCAATTGGGCAAAGATTATATTTGATACTCTTGTTAAGGATCATACCTCCTTCCTTCCATATGGAGCCTTTTTATCACACGTATTTCGGAAATTTCACATCGATCTTGCTTCCGAAACGAGTGTTATCAAAGTCTTCGAACCTTTTGATCGTGTCGTTCTTTATCATATGAAACTTCACGATTTTTCTCATCCTCCACCACAACCAGCCTCTCCTCCTCCACAAAGTTCAACTCAACCTCCTTCCTCTACACAACCTCCTTTCACTGAACCCCCTCCATCTCAACCACCTCCTTCATATGCCGATATCTTCTACAACTCTCTTTCTGTTGAGATAAAATCTCTTCATGCCAAACAACAATTCATTCAGGACTCTCAGACTGCTTTGCTCGAAAATCAATCTTTGCTGATGACTCATTTTGAGCATATGCAACTGAAGATGGACTCGTTTGCATACATTCAAACGGAGATGCTGAATATCCTCAAGACTCATTTTCCACCACCTCCTCCTCCCGGATCTGACAGTTGATGATTATGGCGTTGGCTTTGCTCTATGTTTTGTTTTTTGAAGTTCTTGCATCTTTATGTATTTTTCTTTTTTAAGACTCTTTTAATTTGTACTTAATTATGGACACAATGGTTGTTCATGTATCTTTTATGATCTATGCTATTTCTCTTTTTGTTAATGACAAAGGGGAGAACATTCTGGTTATATTGTGTTACATATTACATTGTGTTACATATCGTGTTACATATTACATTGTGTTACATACTCTAAGAAAATTTTGTTATTGGATATTGACATACATATGTGTGTTATGGCAATAGTGGCAATGGATATATGGATATATGATACCTAGTTGACTTGTTACATATCTTTTTGTTATAACCTGTTTACTGCAGGGGGAGTTTCTCTGCAGGGGGGGTTTTCATATACACAGGTTGTCATCATCAAAAAGGGGGAGAATGTTGAAGCCTACAAGATTGAAGGATTTTGATGATGGATAACAAAATGCATTTGGAGTTTTATCTCAAGCATTTATACAGCATTATGATTACTCAACCTCAGTTGAAGATTTTGGGTATTTTTGTGTATTTTTAGTATAATTGTTAAAAGCCTTGAACACACACACAAATACCTATATAAGTCGACTTGACCTCTAAATATAGTCAACTAACAGATCCTCTAGTTGACTTGAAAATGTTGGCCCAAAGGCCTATCACCCTAGTTTTGATGATGATCAACTCATGAAGTTATGATTACTAATGATCTTGTGTTTAATTAGTGACAGATTCCTTATCAAGATCTTAGTAGGTGTGGAGCTTCAACAAAGGATTTAAAGTCAAGTTGGAAGCTAGCACCGGTCGATTCACGAGCCTATGCATCAAGATCACATCTAGAGATGAGTTCGGTGGATTGCATTTGGACCAAGTCAAGAAGATGAGAAGCCTTCAAGTGAAGACTTCAAGAGGATGAAGACTTGTGTCTAGGTATAAGATTTTCATTTGTTTTAGTTAAAATGTAAAGGATAGAATAGATTGGTGGATTGCTCAAGTCTATATCACACACACACTCTTGATAGAACTCTTGATAGAATGATTTTCATAAAAGATTTTCCTAGTTAAGAAAAGATTTTTATTTGTGATAAAATACAATTTGGTTTTTGGTATTTCATAGTTTACATATCTTATATCCAAAATCATGCTTAGAGCCTATTTTCAAAAACTAGATATTTCATCTTGATTGTGTAGTGGATCATATCCATACACACTATGCTTTTAGAGTATATCTTGTTTTGCATTTGATGAAAGTTTGGAAAAACATGTTGATATTTCAAAACCAAGTTTAGTGCTTTATGTCAAAAACTAGATATGTCATCTTGATTGTGTAGTGGATCATATCCACACACACTATGCTTTAAAGTGTATCTTGTTTTTGTATTTGATGGAAATTTGGAAAAACATGTTGTTTTAGAAAAACAGCTTTTATTATGAGCCAATATTTCCAAGTTACAAAAATAGTCAAATCTTCAATAACATGCCTTGATTTTGTGCAAGCATGTTTCTATCTCATAAAACTATTTTTGTAGAATTTCTAAGTTTTTATGGGATTTTTATTAAGCCAAAAAGACCTATCCTTAATCCCTATTTTTCTGGTTCTGCCAGTTCTGATTTTTCAGAACTGACAGAGGCCGGTCGACCGGGTCGGTCGACCGGACGTGCACAGCGTGCACGCCTGTGTGCACTGGAGAACGGTCGACCGGACCGGTCGACCGCTTAAGAGAGCTTTGCTCTCGGGAATTATCGGTCGACCGGGCCGGTCGACCGACAGAGAGTTTTCTCTCTTCTCCAGTTGCGCGGTCGACCGGGCCGGTCGACCGAGGCTGCAACGGTCGGATTTTTGACCGTTGCCGGTCGACCGGACCGGTCGACCGGTAGCTCTGACAGAACCCCAACGGCTCTATTTTCTGTCAGCCTATAAAAGGGGGTCTTGTCAACTGTTTTTGAGAGAAGATTTTAGAGACTCTTGAGCCAGTTTTTCTGATACTTTTAGAAGAGTTTTCTCCACAAAATTGAGTGCAAATACTTCCCATCTTAAAGGGATTTTATCAAGAGAGTGTAAAAGTGATTTCTTGTGTTTTTCACCATAGCTTTCTTTCCTTGATTTCTCACACTACACTTGAGCATCCATTGTTATATCTATCCTATAGGAGAGTTGTAGTGAGAGTTTGTAATTGGTGATCAAGTGTTTAGATCACCAAGAGATCATTTCTTGTTCTTTGAGAAGGCGGACGGTTGTGTTCGCGGTTTGATTGAGGGTCCTAGTGAGGACTTGGTGTTGTTGGGTCCTAGTGAGGACTTGTAGCTTGAGGTGCGGCCTCGACGAGCCGGTGGGCTTGTGGTGTGTAAGGGACTAGAGAGTCCGAGGGCTTGTAGGTGTTGCGGCACCGAGGAGAGATCCGGTGGGATCTTGCATAGTGGAAATCCTTCGTGTGTCGAAGGCGGGGATGTAGAGCAAGTGTGCTCGAACTTCGAAACAAACCCTTTGTGTTTGCGATTGCTCACTCTTGCTCTCTTTCTCTTTTTGTCTCTATTTTATATCTTGCATTCAATTTATTATGTTCATCTTATATATGCATGATATATTCCCTTGTGCTCATAATTGATATACATACTTGCTTGGGTTTGTTGTTAACACTAGTATTCAACCAAGAGAGCCAACGCGGCACCTCAACCCATTCAAGGGGAATCTAGAGGAGTTTGTCCAGAGCCTCGCAAGGGGAATTCGGCAACACTCTTGTGTTATACATAAGTGTTTAATTAAAAGAAGTTTAATTTGGTCAACTTAGTTTTAATTCCGCATTATTTGTTCACAAGTGACCATTAGATTAGCCATCACCTATTCACCCCCCCCCTCTAGGTGATCTTACAATTGGTATCAGAGCCAAGTGCTCTTGATATTGGGTCTAACAACCTAGAGTTAAAGATCCTAATTTGGGCTAATCACAATATTTTGTACACACACACCTCACCATGGACTTCATGTCACCACCCACCTTTGATATTCTTAACATCCAAATTTGGAAGGTTAAGATGTCTTTGTTCCTCAAAGGACTTGGCCTTAGTGTATATCTTGCCACTACTAATAATGCATATTGTATAGATGGTAAGAATATTGAGGCTAATGCTAAAGCCCTTCATGCTCTTAAATGTACCCTAAATGATGATTATTTATCTAGGGTTTCTAACATTGAATCGGCTTTTGTAGCTTGGAACATCATCACCTCCCTTGGCGAAAAGGATCTATATTATGCCGGGAGCGATTCGGATGTTGGAAGCGACACCTCCAACAAGTGCTACATGGTCCAAGGGGATAACCCCCTTGAGGTAACTACCGAATCCGAGGTAGAAGATGATAGTATGTCATATGATGAGCTCTCTACATTTTGTCAATTATTGCTTGAGAGATATGACATAATTAAGAAAGAAAATAAAAATTTGAGAAAGAAAATTGATTGCATGCATATAGAACAAGATTCTTTTAAATCTAACATTGCATGCTTAGAAAAAGAGAATAATGATTTGAAAAAGAATTTTGATTGCATGCTAAGAGAGAATGATTCTTTTAAAACTAAAATAGCATGTATTGAAAAAGAAAACAATATTTTGAAAAATGAGAATGTTTCCCTTATGTCTAAATTAAATGATTTATGTGAAGGGAATATGTTTTTGAAAAATAAAATTGCTTTGGTGGAAACTCAAAAGGAAATCGTTTTTCAAGAAAATAAATCTTTAAAAAGAAATTTTGTTGAAAAAGAAAAGGATAATGTTTTTCAAAAGAAAAAGAAAAATGATTCTTTATCTCACCATGCTTTACATGCCACAACTAATGAGATTAAGAATTTGAAAAATAAGATAGAGAATTTGAGCTCTAATTTGAGCTCATGTGCATTCAATCATACTAGATTGGAATCCTTGTTTCAAAAGAAACAAGTTCCTCATACTCATGCACATTCACATCATGCACATGCTTATGATGCACATCATGCTCACACTCCCACTCATAAGTATGCTAAGGTGTACATATGTACACATTGTGGCCGCAAAGGCCATCTAAGAAAATTTTGTTATGAAAGGTTAAATGTTCTTATTTTTGATAAAAATAAAAATGCTTGGGTTCCTTACAAGACTAACCCCATAGGACCCAAGAAAATATGGGTACCAAAACCCCCACCTTTTGCTTGTGATGTAGGTGAGGGCTCTCACAAAACGTGAGAGGGATGGTACCTTGGTAGTGGATGCATTTGGACATGATGGATATACTTTTGGGTTGCATCGCTATCAAGGAGCTTTGGTGGATCAACCACCATGCTAGGAGCTTTGGAGTTGATAACAATTTCTAAACTCCTATTTTATTTATGTACATGCTTTTATTTTCATAATATCATTCATAGCATGTTCATGTTTTAAGATTTTATGTGCTTCACGTGGCATTTACATGCTTAAATGTAGAATGCGTCAAAACTTGCATTTATACATATATGTATAGTGAACTACAATTGACTCATATATATTTGGACTTCATGCTCATTTGTATCCACTATATGCATGTGTATAGGCTAGTTTTGATGATTCGGTCATTTATACTTGTTATGCCTATCTTTGATTTTACTTCATGTATATGTGTGTTTAATTCAAATCTAATAAATATACATGTATACCCTTGAGTCATTTGCCTTCATGCAATATATATTGGACTCTTTTAGATTTGGGATATGTATGCATATTGTTAGAATTGGATAAATCATACATATACCATGAAGATTAGTATTTTAAATAAATAATAAAAAAAATTGATGATTTTTCATGTTTTTGATTTGTATTAAAGATTAAAACATGTGTAAAACAAAATGTGATTTATGATCTTTTTGAGCTTGAATGACTACTTTCATGAAAATACTATTTACATAACCTTTGAACACTCATCTTTTATTCAAAAATATATTTATGAGCTTTATGGACTATGAGTGCTTGGATTTTTATGTACTTAGTCTCATTCATGAAAAACATATGATTTGACATATTTGAAGGATCTTTAACTAGTTTTCAAAAACAATTTATACTAGTTATGTATTCTTCAAATAGTTTTGAGATTGTCACATGATTCAATTTTTCTTAAAATTTAATGCTTCATGATTTGAATATTAGTTTATATGTTAGTTTTTGTCAACACTAGGATTTATACTTGAACATATCATGGGCCTCAAAAAGATCTATTAGTAAGTGTGCTTAAATGCTTATTTGAACCCTTGAAATGTACTTGTATTGCTTAGTTTTGATGATTCATACATATTTAAACTTATGTTCACCTTTTGGATTTGATTTATGATCATGTGCCTTTTATTTCATGTATATGTGTGTTTTGCCTTAAAATATACATGTATAACTCTTGAGTCTTTTGCCTTCAATGCAAATCCATTCATATAGACTCACTTGAGTTTAAGAGATATGTATGTATATTTCATGTATTGTCAAAACATACATATATCTTGACATATAGATTTTGTTTTCAATGATTTAATAAAAAATGTGAGATGATTTTGATGTTTATGATTTTCTAAGGAATATTGTACCTTATTGCCATTTTCATGATGCCATGTTTCACATAACATTAGTACACTCACTTCTTTTGAAACTATTTGGACTTTATAGATTAGAGTGTTTGAGTGTTTTGTGTTTCATTGCTATTTCATGAAAATCCTTAGATTTATTCCTTGATAGAAGGATTTCGTACTAGTTGTTAAACACTCTCATTTAACTAGTTCGAATTCTTCATGTGTTGTTAATGCTAAGCTTAATTCAAATCTTATTTTTCAAGCTTATGCATTAGATTTTAAAATGGTATCAATATTTTTTATTTGATATCAAAGCGAAAATTCAAAATTTGTTTTGATAAAATAGAATTAATGATTTTGTTTTGATGAGAAAAATTCAAAATTTTTGATTTGTATTGCCCCTCCTTGACTTCTTTATTTTTGACATAAAGGGGGAGAAAATTTGTTGATTTGATTTTACTTTGAACCCTTTGTTGATGATTGACAAAAAGGGGGAGAAGTATTTGTGTTTTTGTTTTGATATATATGCATGATTTCCTTGCTTAAGGGGGAGAAGTATTTGTCCTTCTTACTTAAGGGGAATTAAGATTTGTATTTATGCATATGTGTTTTGATTTATGCAAATAGGAGTAAAAAGATTTTGATTTATGCTTGTTGCATCTCCATATTTGCATCCATATTCATGTGCTTCATGATCATATTTATTATTTATTTTGTATGCATGAGTTAAGGGGGAGCTTCTTTGAAGCTTTACTTTAATCCATGCATATATAACGTCATGAGTTTTGTCATCATCAAAAAGGGGGAGATTGTTGGCCCAAAGGCCTATCACCCTAGTTTTGATGATGATCAACTCATGAAGTTATGATTACTAATGATCTTGTGTTTAATTAGTGACAGATTCCTTATCAAGATCTTAGTAGGTGTGGAGCTTCAACAAAGGATTTAAAGTCAAGTTGGAAGCTAGCACCGGTCGATTCACGAGCCTATGCATCAAGATCACATCTAGAGATGAGCTCGGTGGATTGCATTTGGACCAAGTCAAGAAGATGAGAAGCCTTCAAGTGAAGACTTCAAGAGGATGAAGACTTGTGTCTAGGTATAAGATTTTCATTTGTTTTAGTTAAAATGTAAAGGATAGAATAGATTGGTGGATTGCTCAAGTCTATATCACACACACACTCTTAATAGAACTCTTGATAGAATGATTTTCATAAAAGATTTTCCTAGTTAAGAAAAGATTTTTATTTGTGATAAAATACAATTTGGTTTTGGTATTTCATAGTTTACATATCTTATATCCAAAACCATGCTTAGAGCCTATTGTCAAAAACTAGATATTTCATCTTGATTGTGTAGTGGATCATATCCATACACACTATGCTTTTAGAGTATATCTTGTTTTTGTATTTGATGAAAGTTTGGAAAAACATGTTGATATTTCAAAACCAAGTTTAGTGCTTTATGTCAAAAACTAGATATGTCATCTTGATTGTGTAGTGGATCATATCCACACACACTATGCTTTAAAGTGTATCTTGTTTTTGTATTTGATGGAAATTTGAAAAAACATGTTGTTTTAGAAAAACAGCTTTTATTATGAGCCAATATTTCCAAGTTACAAAAATAGTCAAATCTTCAATAACATGCCTTGATTTTGTGCAAGCATGTTTCTATCTCATAAAACTATTTTTGTAGAATTTTTAAGTTTTTATGGGATTTTTATTAAGCCAAAAAGACCTATCCTTAATCCCTATTTTTCTGGTTCTGCCAGTTCTGATTTTTCAGAACTGACAGAGGCCGGTCGACCGGGTCGGTCGACCGGACGTGCACAGCGTGCACGCCTGTGTGCACTGGAGAACGGTCGACCGGACCGGTCGACCGCTTAAGAGAGCTTTGCTCTCGGGAATTATCGGTCGACCGGGCCGGTCGACCGACAGAGAGTTTTCTCTCTTCTCCAGTTGCGCGGTCGACCGGGCCGGTCGACCGGAGGCTGCAACGGTCGGATTTTTGACCGTTGCCGGTCGACCGGACCGGTCGACCGGTAGCTCTGACAGAACCCCAACGGCTCTATTTTCTGTCAGCCTATAAAAGGGGGTCTTGTCAACTGTTTTTGAGAGAAGATTTTAGAGACTCTTGAGCCAGTTTTTCTGATACTTTTAGAAGAGTTTTCTCCACAAAATTGAGTGCAAATACTTCCCATCTTAAAGGGATTTTATCAAGAGAGTGTAAAAGTGATTTCTTGTGTTTTTCACCATAGCTTTCTTTCCTTGATTTCTCACACTACACTTGAGCATCCATTGTTATATCTATCCTATAGGAGAGTTGTAGTGAGAGTTTGTAATTGGTGATCAAGTGTTTAGATCACCAAGAGATCATTTCTTGTTCTTTGAGAAGGCGGACGGTTGTGTTCGCGGTTTGATTGAGGGTCCTAGTGAGGACTTGGTGTTGTTGGGTCCTAGTGAGGACTTGTAGCTTGAGGTGCGGCCTCGACGAGCCGGTGGGCTTGTGGTGTGTAAGGGACTAGAGAGTCCGAGGGCTTGTAGGTGTTGCGGCACCGAGGAGAGATCCGGTGGGATCTTGCATAGTGGAAATCCTTCGTGTGTCGAAGGCGGGGATGTAGAGCAAGTGTGCTCGAACCTCGAAACAAACCCTTTGTGTTTGCGATTGCTCACTCTTGCTCTCTTTCTCTTTTTGTCTCTATTTTATATCTTGCATTCAATTTATTGTGTTCATCTTATATATGCATGATATATTCCCTTGTGCTCATAATTGATATACATACTTGCTTGGGTTTGTTGTTAACACTAGTATTCAACCAAGAGAGCCAACGCGGCACCTCAACCCATTCAAGGGGAATCTAGAGGAGTTTGTCCAGAGCCTCGCAAGGGGAATTCGGCAACACTCTTGTGTTATACATAAGTGTTTAATTAAAAGAAGTTTAATTTGGTCAACTTAGTTTTAATTCCGCATTATTTGTTCACAAGTGACCATTAGATTAGCCATCACCTATTCACCCCCCCTCTAGGTGATCTTACAGAAAATTCCTAAGTCGACTAAGCCCTTCTACAAAAATTTCCCAACTCTCTGTTTATTGTTTGGCATCACAATTAGTCGACTTCCCCAATAGTATAGTCGACTAACCCCTTGTATAGTCGACTAACCATGTCTATATAGTCGACTAAAAACAGTTTTCTAGAACTTAGTATCCGTATCAGTTTAAATATAGTCGACTTACCCCCTACATTAGTCGACTAACTTTGAAAAATTTTGTTCTTCTAGTCGACTAACCTCCATACCTAGTCGACTAATAGCAGTTTATAACTGCTGTGCAGTTGGTGAATTCTGGTGTTTTAACCAACGTTTCAAAATTCAAATTTGTCCTAATAACTACCCTAACTGACTATAGATTTCACCTATAAATAGGGATATTGTCTTAGGATAAATTCACCAATTCAAATCTCAAGTTTTCAGCCTACAAACTCTCTTCAAAATTCTGTTTTTCTGAAAACCTATTTCACTTTTTGTTTCTTCACCAATTCCTACTCTATTGTGAAGATTTCTGAAAGTCCACCTATAAGAGACCTTGTTCACAAGCACATTCAGATTCAAGGCTTATAGGATCAGTTTTAATCATTCAAAGAGGAGCATTGTACAAGGGCGTCTTCTTAGTGTAGAAGAGAAGTTGTACAAGGTGTTTGTTCTCTTGGTTGTAAGAGGAGTTGTACACATTTGGCAAAGAGTGTTTTGTCAAGTGGTGTACAAGGTATTGGTTTTGAGTGTATCCAAATCAGGAAAGGAAAATCTCAAGCGAATTGCTTGGGGACTGGATGTAGGTCACAAGGACCGAACTAAGATAAATCTCTTGTCTTTGCGTTTGTATTATTTTCTGAGTTTTATCTTGTGAATTTTTATTTCTTGCAAGTAGTTTCATTTAAATATTTATAAACACTATTCACCCCCCCTCTAGTGTTTGTGTTGCTTGAATATAGATCCTAAAGTTGTCGCTATACTTGCTTGCTTTACATGCATATACTCTAGAGAAACAATGGAGCTCTTATTAACGTTTTTGTTTTAACCCTAACATACGAAAAAATCCGTAGCATACCTTACATATTTGCATAAAATTCACAAACAACACAATGGAGTTCCAAGCATAGCGAGGATGCAGTTTTCCATTTTTCTTATTTCCTAGCGTTCTTTATAGTTGATTTTCGCGGGAAATTTTCATGTAGCCATTTCGGTTTACAAAAAATAAAGCTATTGAAAAACACTGATTTTATTGCAGTCTCTCTCTATCCAGCAAAAGATACAAATTCACTTGGACAAAAACCCATTTTGATGACACTCCATCTTAGTATGTATCCCTGCCTTGTGTTGAGTACTGAAAAGGTCTTAGAAATAATCTGGGCGATGAGAGAAGCCATCAATATTTCCCCCCTCCGCATTCATAGAAAGTGGATCCAGTTGCTGAGCTTGAGACTGAGGCTGAGGCTGAGGCAGAGGTGAGTAGTTGGATTGAGCCTGATACTGATATGGATACTGCTGCTGGGCTATGTGAATGGCAATCTGAGCTCGAGTCAGTGCTAGCTCGTGCTGGTGCATGTAGATATCCTGCTGCAGCTGCGAGATAACCCCCACGCTCCCGTGAACAGGGTCGTGCACTCGCCAATATGCCTCACAGGAAATGGCGTCTGCTGCCTGAGCCCGCTGGTTTTCTGGGAGTTGCTGCAGGGACAATAATATAAATCATGATGGAAAACTCGATAATTATACAAACAAATAAATTTATGAGAAGGGTAGTTTGATTTACATTATACATAGCCTGTAAAAGGCAAGTGTTAGTGAACTTTTATTAACCTCCCCACACAAAAAAAAAAGTTTAACGATTATTATGCTAAAACTATCTATGCAATTCTGTGGTACAATGGTCATTAGAATGTTTCTTACATTAATTATGCCCCATGTCATAATGTTTTCTTCTTAAGTGAAAAATATATTTGATTCTTGATAATTAAGTGAATTCTCTGTTTTTAGACTACTAGATGCTATTTCCCCCCTCCGTTTTTACGAAAAATAATTTTAAAAATAAAACATAGTTGTTTTGTTTAGAAAATATTTGACACACAATAATTTCATAGCAATAGCAAATAATGATGATAATAACATCTTGGATCAAAGAATAAAAAAGATAGAAAATAACAATAATAGTAGTAGTACCTGAAGCATCCTAGTAACGTTGCCAGCGCCGAAGATCCTATGAACACAAGCAAATCTTTGGGGATTTGATGCAGGGAAATACGGCGACAGGACGCAATCCTCAGAGCATCTCCTTCTTAGATACCTGCATGCAGCACATCTCCTGGGATTGGAATCGTTAGAGATACTGTTGGAGTTGGAACTGGACATGCTTTTTTATTTGGTGGATAGAATTTCTCAGCAAATCAGTAGAGGATCCAAGAACTGGATCCTCTAAGATTTTAGAGAAATAAGAATTGGATCCCCTGAAGATTTTAAATATTCTGACATAGATTTTTCTTTTTTCTTTTCTTTTTTTTTTTTTACTGTAAGAGAATTTCTGTTAGCGTTTGTGTACAAATAGAGCAGGAGTTGAGAGGTAGGGAATGTTAAAGGAAACCCAAACGGCTGGAAAATTTTGAACGGGTGTGTGAATAGAAAGCAAGATAAAGGGAAGGTTTGGAAATTTCCCTGTTTAGAGAAATCACTACTATTTTGGGCCTGCTAATAATAAGAAAGATTTTTCTTTTAATTCTCACTTCTCTTTTTGAATGAATTATGAAATGCACAACGCTTCATCAATTCAGCAACAAAAAATTGAACAATTTATTTGGACAAAAATTGTTGTAGCAAAAAAGGAGATTAATAAAATAATCAATTGAACAGAAATAAACAGATAGGTGAAAGGCCATGTTCTGATGCATCACTCGAGTCAATGGAATGATTAGTTACTTGGAAGGAAAGAAATGCAAAATTCAATGGTCTGTTTTTTTGTTGTATCGTTCATGCAAAAATCAGTTTTCTTATGAATCCACATTTAGAATTGGCTGGAAAAATAGACAAATAAACTTGAAAAATAGACAAATTAAACTTGAAGATATCATACATTTATGTTAAAACTAAAAACATTTTTCATTGTCTAAGCTAAACCCTCTAGGACAGCACAATTTGCATGCATGAGTATCGTGGGTAAATTTCAAAGGAATCAATTTACGTATTACGTATTAAAATAATGAGTGAGTATAGTCAAATCACAAAAGCAATCGCAAACACGCTGAATTTTGCGTGAAAAAACCCGAAAAGGAAAAAAATCATGCAAAAAGAGAAGAGAATTCCATTATAAAAATAGTGATAACAAGTGAGCTTCTCTAGTGTGCTAGAGTTTCTAGATTGAAAAAAAATGATCCTTCCGTCACGTTGGGGGGATCTGTTCCACTTAGTTTGAATACTTAAGTTCTTCATCCTGATGGCGATTGAGCTGAATATCTTAGTTTGAATCGAGATAGGGGAAAGTCCATCTTCATAAAGTGGCCCGTGCCTTACTAAGGGTAAGGATGAACTTTCCCGGAGAGTAACTGCCTCGTTTGAATGATGATTAGGCTTAAAGATAAGAGATCTCCCGTCAACCGATTTTATCTCGTCTTCTAATTACCCGACCCGTGGCTACACGTCATGCATTCCTTAGAGGCTCGATAGACACATATCACGACCTCAAGCGAGTCAGAAAGTAACCACTACATGAGCAATCCAAAAAGTCAATCAAAAACTCAAATTACAACCTCAAATAAAAGTGAATCTTCCAAATTATCCGAGTGCAACAGTTTCGCATAAACACAAACTGAGGACACCTGTTAACAAAAAAAATATGCACTCGACATCTTCCATAGGTAAACATACAAAAGGAGGGGAGAGAAAACAAGAAGAAAAATAAAATACGGACAGCTTAAACGAAGTGCTCCCATTTCCTGGAACCAAATTATTTTCAACTAAAACAGCAAACATCAGGCAAAATGTCATTGAGGTTGGCATGCAAGAGACAATGAAAATGGTGCATAGGCTTTTCAACAGAAGGTGCATATCTTCCAACGCAGTAACCTGGCGACTCCAAGCCCCTTTGGACACCTCCACACAATGCCATGTCTTCCATCTGCAGCAAAAAATACTTTAATGTCACAATGCTAAAAAAGAATTAAGAAGGAAAATGTATCAAGCTATATTATTTACCTGCACTCTTTCGATCTCTTCTAAACTTCTCCGGATAAACACATTGTCATCCTGCAGCATGTAAGAACTTGGTGAATAGCTCGGTGAAGCAGCATAACATTCAATACCAAATGAATGAAGCATGCAAACTGTCAGCCCCCATATTTCGAAAACTTTGAACTCTAAACATCGTCCTAGAGTTTTCATTATATGAAGATAAAAAGCAGTTACCATCAGAGAAGCATCAAGAAAGTAGTCAAATATCACTTGACATTTTGTAGCGGACAAGGGAAGCACAAGATTAGTATCCATGCAAGGACCATACCTGAACATACTCAAAACGCTATTAGAGATGTCATTTCGTAAACAATCTGCTAATGGCCAACTATAGAGCAATAGCATACCTGTTAATCATAAAGTTAGGGTAAACAAAAGCATACAATGCTTTTGATCCAAGCCTGGCAAAGTCATCTTTTCCTGTGGAAGTGCTTTTTCACCATTAAATACTAACCTGCTCAAAGATCCAACGCAGAAAGATCAAGTCAGGTACAGGAATTTTGTGAACAATAAACATGTGAAGCACCAAAATAGTCTCAGACTATCAATGCATAAAGATTGAGTAAACTACTGATATAAAACAAGAAAAAACTATGGATCAAATTTATTTCACACATGAAATATTTTACAGTTTAAAATCAATCAGCCACATGGTAACACTCACAGATTTGTAATGTAATGTTAGTAGTGGAAACAAAAGAACTGAGAGATAATATGAGATGAAGGAAGTGAGGCTATAAAATATGGTAAAGATACAAAGAACTTCATGCCACAAAAGTCAAAAGGCACACCAGTTTAAGCCAAACTATAATAATAATTTCGCTGCTCAACATGGAACTTAAATTATTAATAGCAGCTAAGAGAATATAATGCAGATCATCAAATTTTTGTTACAACTCGATATTTCAGTGACACCAGTCTGAAGGAATATATTAGAATTGGTAATCAATAAAAGCAGACTAAGTAGTGACTGTACATCAATAGTGTAGGAGTCGAGCTTAAGATGAGATGCAAGACCCCCATGGGCATATGGAACGTGATAGCCGCCATCTAAATAGTTGTCACAGAAAACCTGCATGACATACAGAGAAGCATTTTACAAACCCGTAATTCTCAGGCAACAAATTTTGCATCTATTGAACACAGCTCTGAAATTGACATGAGTAGAAAAGATAAACAATACCATATTTGGCATCACACGATATCAAATCTTCCAATTACATTCAATAGTATATTCACGTTTGCAGACATGCTTCAGTGAAGAATCAATCCCATTTGTACTCAGAATTTCTGAAGCATTCCCCAGCTATGCATTTTCCACAGTCTGCTTAGTTGAGTTCTGCAGAGGGAGAATCTTCTGGTCTATATTGATCAGTACAAAAGGTCCCAAGTAGCAACATTCAATGGTACAAGGCCAAAATCCAGCGCAATGGCAGAACAAGCGTGAAGAATGGCTACATATTTGGAATCAAACCTAAATAAGGAATGGAAGGATGTTAGAGTACAACTCCGGCATACGTCTTTATTCAAGTTTCTAATTCCTGTAATTCGGGTGTCCTTCAGGAGTACTCCATCTAAGCCATAGGTCCATCCCTAAGAAAGAAGAAATCAGATATAAGGAAGATAACCTCATAAAACATACAACTCGTTAGGAACATTAAGTGAATTTGCATTGGGAACTAAATTTTCCTAGGCATTTTTAACAGAAATGTGCACCATCACCATCGCAATAAGGAATTTTCAACTGAAAGCTTCCAGAATAATGCTTATCTATGGTCATTGGTCACGAAGGCAATTGTGCAATGTAAACTATGAAATAGCCAATCCAGATTGGATGCATAATGCAGAAGAGATTAGGATGCATGTGGACATGTACGTTAAAATTTGCTAAATGTGATCTCAATTTTATAGAAACTCACATGATAAGCGCATTGAAAGCAAGACTTCTGCCCGCTTCCACAGATAAGGAGAGAGGCGTGGTGGCGGCATACATTGTGAAAAGCATGAAGTTCTCCATGTGCATCCCGACAGATCACAAACTCTACATTTCCCAATCTGTTTGTTTCATCTAATTAGATTTGTGAGAATTAAAAGGAGCTTATATTTTATGCAAGGAAAACAATAAAAAGTAATTTGGAGATGTCATCCTAGATCCTACCTCCAGTCAATTCATTTTTGGTGACTGTAAATTTGTAATATCTCTAAAATTAACCCATTTATGCTTTTGAGTAGTCAGTGGTGTCTCCTATCCCCATTAAATTAAATGCATTGTTGGTGAAATGCCACTTATGAATTTTCTTTGGGGTCATAAGAAATAAATTATCTAGGTTCATCAAATTGCCAAAAAGATTACAAAAATTGCTTCACAAACTATAATTATAGTGGTTAAAAGTCATAGAGTGGTTAAAAGTCAGAGTCTTTATATAAAACCAATGCCACAAGATGATTCATCATGGAAATAGATATGAATGTATTTTGTGTTGTTTTGAACAAAGTATGAGGTTTCGCGGTTTTGTTTCGGTTTCTACCGTTTCATCTCTGTTTTGGTGAGTATCAGACTCAATCTAACATGAAGTTTCGATTTTGTGAGTTCAGCCATACGCATTTCGTATCAGTTAGTTTCGGCAAGTTTCAGTAAGCTAAACATACCAAAACCTTAAAAAAAAAAAAAAAAAAAAGAAAAGAAAAAAAGAGAGAGAACATAATGTTTCTAATTAATTATTTCGTGTTCCTTTAACTTCTATAACCATCCAAAATCATTTTGTCCTAATTTGTCTAGATAGATCACAATTTGATACTTTAATTTGATTTTGATTATAATCTTAATTTACCCTTAAATTGACAACTTTTATGTTAATTTATACTAATTTTTTGTTTTACTGATTGAGTATCAAAATTTTCTCTTGATTTAACACTACTCAGGCTACACGTTCATATTGTGTATTTTTATTTGCAATATGTGCAAATAATAAAAAATGCTTACATGTTTATATACACAAACAACAAAACCGAAACTTGGAACGCAATTGTTGAAACCAATGTTTTAAAGAACCCGTTATGTAACTCGTTATAACCCGTTATAGAACATAACGGCACCCAACCGTTATATAACACTAGCAAAAAAACGCACTTCCCAATAACGAGCGTTTTTTGGAGTGTTATGAACGTTACGTTATGAAAATAACGTAACGTTCGTAACTCACGTTATTTATACAGGTTGCTAAACATAAAACAGCGAAGCGATTTCTCTCCACAAACCAAATCAACATGAAACCCTAAATTGACGACGGTGAGCGAAGCATCGAAGCACCCCAGTGCATCCTCTCTCTGCAGTAGATGATGATGGCGACGACGACAATGACTCTCTTGTGCGCTTCTTCTTTTCTCTGCGATTTTTTTTTAATTGTATCTCTCTCATTGGCAAGTATTGAAGCACCCCAGTTCTTCTCTCTTTGATCTCTCTTCAATGACAAGGAACTCGCCGTCATAACGCTCCAAAAAAATCAAAAGCCGCACGACTCATCAGTTAACGAGGAATTCATCATCGATCTCTTTCTGATCTCTCTTAAATTGACGAGGAAGTGCATGATATCAGATTCTCGATGCTTGCTAAAAATTGTTGTGAGACTCGTTAAATGTGTTGTATATTGTTTTGATATTTTTTAGATTTTTTAAAATTATTTTCCTGTTTATAAATTTTTTTTAAATATAGTATATATATTTATTTTTATTAAAAAATATTAAATCGTGTAACCTACGTTATGCGTTACGTTATAACTTATTTTAACATAACAAAGGAAAAACATTATTGTTACATTATCGTTATTTTAAACATTGGTTGAAACTAACGAAAATAATTGAAACCTTTGATGTAAGAAGAGTCCGAAACCGAAGCCGAAACTGAAACGAGTTCTCAAATCTTGGTTTTGAACATGTTCCGAGGAGACTGAATGCGAAAAACTTACATTACATGGACTAAGAAGTGAGAATACAAGCGTCTAAAGAAGATATCAAGATAGCAGATGCTGACATCGCTAAGTTTAGGGAACTTGACATCCTTTTTTCCTTTATCTTCCTCTTCTTTTTTGTTTTCTTGTTTGTTTGCGAGTGTGTTTGGTTGGTGGCGGCTTTTCCCGCAGAACCTTTCTGCTTTGCAGTGAACCCATTGATTGGATTTGAATCCTGTCAATATGCAAACCTACACAATTAAATCTACTAACATTCTGAATCACGCGCGTGCGCAAACACAGACACACACCCACACGTGTGTATGCATTTCTCAGTCATCACAATAATACTTAGGACTTGTTGAATTTGCCATCTCAATCAAAACCATCACGCAGAAGATATTAGATATTTTTGGAAGCAAACAACGTGATTTCAACACATAAAGGTGACCCCGTCACACCCTTCCTAGTTGAGTATTAGCATCTCACAGGAACCTCTAGAATTATCAATAGCAAAGCTGGTCTCTAGCAATGTCTTTCTCTTGTTAAATTTGAAAAAACTTGCAAGGTGGTCTCCTGCACCCATCTGGTAGACAACAATCGCTGATAAGACTGTTTGAAGAGTTTATACATTCTTCTCAAGACTTCTAAAGCTCTTATTTTAGCTTCAACAATCTCCTCCATTCTTACGAGGAGCTTTCAATCTTTGGTGTTATACGAAGATTTGCTACCACTTCTAACATTTCTGCGCATCGCAGTGCTAATTTCTGGAAGACTAGAACTATTTATGAATAAAAGATCTGTTAATAGCATTTTCAATTTTTATTTCTTTATTTAAATATCATAATGAACTTTTTAGATAGCTCAGACTTGGCCTTTAATGTAATTTATTAAAAATTCTCAAAAAAAATTTTAGAGCCTGCTCCTCCAATCTACAACTAAATTCAGCTTTGCTTCCACTTTCACTTCATGAAACCATAAACCAGCTTAATAACCAATAGATGATGAAAAGCTCATAGCAAAACTGATGTAGAGAGATCCAAAATTGTTTGCCTGCATTACAATAATTAATATTGCAGATTCATAACCATATTTTATGTTTACTGGAGTATAAAATATCCACAATATTGGACTTAAAGCTTAGTGGTTTAAGTATATCTACAAGAAGTATATCTGGATCCTTCAAATCCTTATTGGAATCAGATGTGAACCACGAATTGGGTGAAAGCTAGGATGTTAATGCCCTTAAAAGTACATATCTAATAAGCCCAAAGTATTCTTGGATAAGGCCTTTAACAAAATTCATGCTTAGTTTACTCAAATGTTTCATAATTATAATCCACAGTTAGGACAAATAATTTATAGTACTAGCACAAATGCATGCATACACATAATAAAGAAAATGCAAATATAGGAGTTGCAGTGCATTTTTGCCTTACATGGATCTGTTTGATTTGGGTGAAAGCAAACGTTAGATTTGGAATTGGTCAGATGAAGTGCTTTTCATCATCTTTTGGGCAAATGCTCATCACTTGTTCAGTTAGGACAAATAATCTATAGTACTCGCATAAATGCACGCATGCACATAATAAATAAAATGCAAATATAGGAGTTGAAATGCATTTTTGCCTTGCATGGATCTGTTTTATTCAGGTGAAAGCAAATGTTAGATTTGGAATTGGTCAGATGAAGTGCTTTTCACCATCTTTTGAGCAAATGCTCATCCCTTGTTCATTTACAAGCAATAGTACCCCATTATATGGAAGGAATTCAATTTCCAACCTAATCAGTTGTTTGATTCAATGGAAATTGGGCATTAGTTGAAAAGATAACATCTTTATCAATGCAATTCAAATCCAGATGATCTCAAGCAATCAATTGCTTTTGAATAATTCTTTTTATCTTTATTAACCCAATTCATGTTTTTGATGGCATTTGAGCCTTGAGGAGACATCTTTCCTTCTCAATTCATTGTAAACAAACACATTTCCTCTCCTCCTTATTATTCTTCTTCTTTACGCCATAGGCTATTCATTTGCTTCGTCAACTTATAGAGCGATTTCGAAAGAGAAAGAGAAAATTGCATATGATCTTTATTGATTTGGGAAAAAAAACTTATGATAAGGTGCCAAGAGAGGTATTATGGTGGACATTGATGAAAACGGAATATATTGACATAATCAAGGATATGTATGATGGAGTAGTGGTAAATGTCAGAACTTGTGGAGATATAACAAGTAATTTTTCTATCGTAATTGAATTGCATCAAGGATCTACATTGAGTCCATTCTTATTTGTCATAGTGATGGCTGAGCTTACTAGAGCTATTCAGGATGAGATGTCGTGGTGTATACTATTTGCTGACGATATTGTCCTAGTCGATGAGACGAGAGTTGGGGTAAATGCCAAATTAGAGTTATGGAGGCAAACTCTAGAATCTCAAGGTTTTAGATTAAGTAGGGCCAAAAAACAGAGTATATGGAGTGTAAATTCAGTAAACAGGGAATCCGAGATTATAATATTGTGAGACTAAATGGACAAGAAATACCGATGAGCAGTCATTTTAAGTACTTGTGTTCTATTATCCAAAAGGATGGAGAGATCGATAGTGATGTCAACCATAGGATTTAAGCCGGCTGGTTGAAATGAAAAAGCACAACAAAAATTTTATGTGATCGTAACATTCCGTTATGACCGAAGGGAAAGTTTTATCAGACTGCTATTAGGCTAGCTTTGTTATATGACACAGAATGTTGGGCTATAAATAGATATCATGCCCAGAAGATGAGTGTAGCAGAGATGTGCATGTTTCGTTAGATGTGTAATAACACGCGGAGAGATAAGATGAGAAATGAGAATATTCATACTAAGATAGGTGTAGCCTCTATAGAAGAGAAAATGAGAAAAAACCGCCTACGATGGTTTGATCATGTGCGATGTAGACCTACAGATGTGCCAGTCCGGCGAGCAGAGCGTATCAATTTAGGGCAAGTTAAAAGAGCGCAGGGGAGACCGAAGAAAACATGGATGGAGGTAATACGATAAAATATAGATGCTAAAAGTCTTAGTGATATATTGCTCGATAGGAATGAGTGGAGAAAGCTGATCCATGTGCCCGATCCGGCGTAATTCTCTTTTGATTCATGTAGCCTACCCCAAATACTTGGGACAAATGGCTTAGTTGTTGTTGTAACAGACAACAATTGTGGCTACTGGCTACTACTTATTATTCTTCTTCTTTGCTCTTTGAGAGGAACATGGGGGCATGCATCTTTATACTAAGAATGTATAACAAAATTAAGAAACATGCATGATGTGCTTCAAGGTTGCCAGATATCAAATAAAAAATAAAATAAAATAAAATCGGCCAGAGAAAGGAGAGTACCTTCCAGTGAAGAAATCATGACCGTTCTTGATTTGCTCAGTGAAACCTGAAATAACACAGACTGAGCAGTGCAATACTTCGTGAGCGGAGGGCCCGACACGCAAATTAGCAGGGAAAGAAAAAAGTCGGGAGCTTGATACCACCAGCCTGCCATCCTCGAAAGAAGACGCGATCAAATTCTAGGGCAAGAAAAGTGGGGTCCGTGTACCACGACGACAGTGCAGTTACCGCTTCCAGCAGAAGTATCGTCGGATCGAAGGAGTTCACCAATCGGCGGCGGTGATAGTTGGCGGCGGGAGGTCCCGATCTCTGTCAAAGAGAGAGGAGGTGGGGCCCGGAGGTTGGAGGCGATCCTCCAGCCGGCCGTGAGGCGAGGGGAGCTGGAGACGGATGTGAGGGGTTTGTGGACTACAAGGCTTTTGGTGGAGCAGGTGAGATGAGCTAGGGTTTCGCTGATCGCCATGGAATGGATTCAGTGAATTGGCGGGAATCTGATGGTGACGATGCTTAACAGCAAGTCGGAAAGATTTTAGCAGAATGAGCCGGGCGGAGAACGTGGTTTTCCTCTCTTTAATCTCATTTTATTTATTATTTTATTTGGCAGCCGTCTGTACTGCACGCCCCAAAACTTTGGTTCGAAGAGGCAATTTAAAAAAAACATTATTTAAAAATAATTATAAATATAGAGCTCTTCTAAAATATTTTTGAGGATAGCCAGCGTCAATTGACAACTCCGAACAAAACTAATTTTTTATCTTGTATTTGACTGACTGGGGTTGCCAATTCTGATTACACTATAAATTTTTTTACTTTTCTGCCCGGCTTGATCGAAATATATTTCAATTTTTTTTAAATCGTGGTTCCAAATCACATCTCACATGCATGTGAATGTTGCATGCAACGTATGCAACATGCATGTGAATGTTGAATGCAACGTTCACAAGTTCACAGGCAATTAAAAAACAAACTTTGCATGCAGAACGTAGGCTTAGTCTGATCGCCAAGTAAAAATTTAAAAAAAAAAATCAAACTGTGACTTGTTCGGGGTTGCCAATCCTGATCAAGCCTAAAATTTAACAACTCCGGCAAAGTTCAAAACTCAAAAAAAAAAAAAAAAATTTAGTTCACTCGAGGTTGCCAACTCGAGCGAGCAAAAATTTTCCTCCGCCAGCGTCACGCTGACGACCAGCGCTAACGTGATCGTGTCTATTTTGAAAATAGTTTTTTGAGGATCTATTTTTAAAATTATTTTTAAATAATGTGTTTTTTGGATAATTACCCGGCTTTAAAAGGACAAATAATAAAAGTTGCCAACAAAACCCTTTAGAAATTAGTGTGCAGGTTACGTGGGCCAGAGAGATCATAGTAGATTTTAGGGCATGTTTGTTTTTCATTTTTTAGTGGAGAAATATACTGTTTATTTATGTTAGCTCATCAATTTTGCAAGTTGTATGCGGGTCCTCACGTAATATTGAACTGACCTCTCTCTGTGAACTCATCATGTAGAGGTTTGAAATGAGATGAATTTCTGGAACGCGCTGGGCCGCGTATTCCTTTAACTGTAAAAGCTGACTAATTTGATTGAGCTGCAGATTTTCAAATTTTGAATTTTGAAACAAACATGCATAAAACCAGTACTTTATGCAAAGAATTTTGGACACTAGTTACCTTACTCCCTGAAACATGCAAAGAATTATTTTTCAAAAAACAATCCCCAAGGTTGTAAAAACAAACAAGAGTACACCTGAGGTTTCAAACCAACACTTTTACCTCTTTTTTTTGGATAAAAATATCCTTGCATAAAACCCCTTGAGGTTTTAAATTATCTAAAAAAAATTTATTTAATCATCTTTTTTCTTTCTTTCTCTTTTTAACTCTTTTTTTAATTATTTTTCGCTCTCTTTTTGTTCTTTGATTTTTGTGCATTTAAACTTCTTTTAACTCTTTAATTTCTTTTTCTCTTTGTGCTTCTCTCTTTCTTTCTCACTAGGCATCCTTTTTTTTTTAAATTTATTCTTAACTCATTCTTTCTCACTATTTTATTTAAAAAAAATCTCATCTTTCTCCATATCTATCTCACTTTTGTTTTCTATTCTAAACCTCTATCTCACATAGCTTTATGCCATGTACTCTCCCTCTCTCTCATCTCTCTTTTTAACTCTTTTTCTCTCTAATTTTGATTTTCAAAATTTCTTCCTTCTAATTATATAAGTAATTTCTTCTACTTTACATTCTATCTGATTTTCTTTCTCTATGCAAATCTATCTGAGATATAAAGAGTTATGGGGAAAAAATTAATTAGACAAAAGATTATGAGAGAAAGGTGAGGAAGAGAAAGAAAGCCATTTGGAAAGACAAATAAAGAGTTGGAGAAAGAGAAAGTTAAAAAGAAACAGAGAGGAAACAAAGAGTTAGAGTAAAAAAGAAATAAAAAAAATAAATAGAAGAATAAATAAAAAATTAAAAGAAATAAGTGCAATGAGAAACATTGAGACAGGAAAGAAAATAAAAAATAATAAATTTAAAGCGGGAAAGAAAGTAGGCTACAAAAAGAGAAAGTTAAAGAGAGAGAAAGAAAAGAGACGATTAAAAACAGAAAGTTTAGATATTTTAAAATCTCAAGGGGGTTTTATGCCTTGGTCTCATTCTTGAAGTATAAAAGATGTGAAGAATACTTCTTAATTCTCAGTATAGTCCATTTCATTTAACATCTTCTCTATTAAATGAATCATCTTTCTGTTTACAATGGATCTGTCTTATCTTCAGTTATAGAAAAATTTAGTTCCCGAAATTCCTTTAAATCTCAATATTTGTTGCTACTACTTGTCATCAGCTCGGTTAACCATATTTTACATTAACTTTAGACTCAATGAATGCTTTATCAATTCCATTAAAGTTTTCTTATTATGAATTTAAAATAGCTATAATATGTAGTAGGGCAATGGTCTCGAGTCAATACTCAGTGATAGGCTGTGAATTATATACTCTCATCAAAAGATAAAGAATTTCTATTTTACCAACATGGTTCATATTAATTAAGACCTAAGTCAGAAGGTTTATTACTTAGATGCAAGGTTTTGAAATTTGAACAAATGTCTATTTAATTTAAATTATTATGTACACAAAAATTTCACAAACATAAATTATTCTATCGACTTCACATATAAAAAGTTTTATTATTATACATACACAATTTCTACCTGCTATCACACATCTTCAATTTCCTCGTGTACTAGTGAACCTTAATCGTATCATCTGCATCACTATCTATCCCATCAGACCCTATTGATATCTGACACTATATATTCTCAGGCTTTCTCTTTTCTAGGAAATAGAGAAAAACTATATCAACTCCTCTAATATAATACCCAAAATCAAAATATATTTATTACAGAAACAATATCAATAATCCATAATTCTCTCAACATAACACATCTCTTACATTCTTTTATTCGAATTTCACCTTATTCCGTACGTAAATACTTAATAAGGTTCTTTGCTCTGATCAAATCTTGACTTGTTTGGTATTTCAACAATTTTCTTATTCTAGCGTCTCATACCACTTGCAGCTCATACAAAGGGCTCGCACCCTCAATAGAACATATCTGAATCAAGACATGCGGGTATACCCTCATTCAAATGTAAGGAAATATTCAATATCATGCATCTCAAGGTCTTGTTGTGAAACAATCTGCATGCATTGATATTAATTGTTGTGATTTTAGGGGAGGACGCCCCTATGACCGGATCGACTGGGGCGACGCAGGGGATACGAACCACAGAATTTACTAAGGCAACTTGAAGAAGAGAAGAAGAAGATATTTCAAAGTAGATAGAAAGCCAACACACAATATAATGTGGTACCACCGATCAAACACATCGTGTGTACATCTATGAGAGAAGGGGAAGAAACTTTACTAAAACTTTGAGGGAGTACAATAAGAATTACTTACACCTCACGCTGAGAAGTTACAAGCCCTTGATGGCCGCCAAGAACAGTATAGCTAAGCTTCTCTCACGAATTTCTCACCTAGATGAATTATATCCTTGGAAATTATAAATTCATGATATTCTCTTAAAATACATTGAAGGCCACCCCTAAGGGGTTATTTATAAATCATAGAACTCTCTAAGTCCTAAACAAACTCTTTCAATTAGAATATAGGAAACTTAAATTCAACTTGGACTCAAAACACCATCAATCTGAATAAAGGAAACTTGAATCTAACTCGTATTCAAAACAGATTCAGAAAAGAAAATTTACCAAATCTGACATTAATTGACTACCTCATAACGTATTCACGTTATAATCCTAACAATCTCCCCCTTGACTTGAATACTTTCAAGTCCAAGAATGCCACCATGTTCCATGTGCTCGCATTCACGCACAATTGAACAAACTTGACTTCATCTCCATCTCACTCCCTCTTCTCCATAACCCCCTTATGGGGTTCACATCTTGATTAGATCAAATAAGTTCAGGTCCAATCTGAACTTTATTACTCAATGATCTTCTTGACCTACACAAGATCTATGAGAATTTGCTCTATTATTAGAGTAATGATCTGAATTACCTTGTTACATGCCTAGTCCCAATCTCTCTTCGGGGTATAATTGAACATTCGAGCTCGAAACCATCGTAGTCTCTGATTGTTCCACAGCCATCGCCTTTGAAGCCGAAGATAACTGCAATCCACCAACTGTAACCTCTGAATTCTATAATATATGCACATTGTCAACACGTTCGGCTTGAAACATCACATAGGCCTCTTTGAAAACTTTCATAATATCACCTCTTGAGCTGAAACAGAACTCTTCCCCTTGTAGGGCTCCAAGAGAGATGAGATTATATCTTGATTCGGGAACATAACGAATGCCTTAAAGAGTAGCGATGCATCCATCATGAGACTGAAACTGGATTATTCCTTTGCCAATCACCTTGCGTGTAGCAGAATTCACCATGAAGACTTCTCCCCCTTGAACTGAAGTATATGAAGAAAATATCTTCCTATTGGAACTTATATGCTGTGAACATCTAGAATCTATGACCCACCTATCTTTGTTACGAACTAGTCTGTCTGTAACAGATAGAACATCGCACTGTTCTTCATCTCTTTCAACCAGTTCAGTAATATTAGCATCTGGTTGTTTCTTCTTTTGAAGTAAACACTCAGATTTAATGTGCCTCTTCTTGTGACAATAGTTGCACGTCAAATTCTTTTGGTTTAAGTTACCCGTGAATCTTTCATTATTACTCTTCTCCTTAAATAATGAACTTACCCGAAATCTATCACCTGCTGAAATTGATGACGTCATCGAATTCCTGAATATCAAACTTGATCGCAGACATTTTCAAGTTGACCTTTCTCTGATACCAATTGTTGTAAAATAATCTGTATGCTCTGATACTAATTGTTGTGATTTTAGGGGAGGACGCCCCTACGATCGGATCGACTGAGACGGCGCAACAGATACGAACCACAAGATCTACTAAGACAACTTGAAGAAGAGAAAAAAAAGATATTCTAAAGTAGATAGAAAGCTAACACACAATATATTGTGGTTCCACCGATCAAACAAATAGTGTGTACGTCCACAGGAGAAGGGGGAGAAATTTTCCTAAAATTTTGGGGAATACAATAAGAATTACTTACACCTCACGCTGAAAAGTTACAAGCCCTTGATGGCCGCCAAGAACAACGAACCCTTGTGGCTAAGTCTTTCTCATTAATTTCTCATCTAGATGAATTACACCCCTAAGAATTATCAATTCATGGGATTCTCTTATAATACATTGAAGGCCACCCCTAAGGGGTTATTTATTCACCATAGAACTCTCCTAGTCCTAAACAAACTCCTACAATCAGAATAAAGAAAACTTGAATTCAATTCGGACTCAAAACGCTATCAATTAGAATAAATGAAACTTGAATCCAACTCAGACTCAAAACAGATTCAGAAAAAAATGCCAAATCCAATATTAATTGACTACCTTCATGACGTATTCACGTCATCATCCTAACAGATCAATCATATACGTCAGAACCTACACTGGCCCCCTTAAACTCCCCACAGATAATCACACAATCATACAAATAATGCACACACATATATATACACATCAATCCTACTGGCCATTCATATTCCTGAAACAACTATTCCACATCTCTAGGCCTACACTTCCTTAGGCCTACACCTAAACTCTACTCTTTGTTCCTCGGCCTAAGCTTTGATACCAACTGTAACGGTTTCAGTTTTAATCATCTGAAATTATCTTAATCAACAGCAATAATTTAAATCATTCTAATAGCTCAGATAATTATTAAGAATTATAAAAATTTTGACAGCATCTTCTCTATAATATGGAGTCTGTCCTGATACAACATATAATATTTCGGCTTACACCAGCCTACTTATAAAATTTCAAACTCAACTCCATAATATATATACATGCTCAATTTACGATTTCGGCTCGACATCGCCTATTTATAAATATACAGCAGTTTACTAAATCTAACTATGCATCTAATCACATGTACTCTGAATTAGAAGTCAGATTATCATCAAAATCAATATCATAACTTAGATTAAAATTGATAATTATACATAACCCTTCACTTATACATGTACACATACTAGTACCTATGTTGCTGAATAACTATCGAGTTTATATTAACACTATTTAAAATTTGTCAGTGGTATCCATGCCTTTCCAGTGTTACATCCAAGAAGTTTCTTAGTTGGGCATTTGTCTTGACCTGAAAACATTTAGATTGAGGGGGAGGGTAAACTCGACAACTCAGTGAGTGAAGTTAATCTTATTCTTAACTGAAGTATGATATTAGTAGTGTGTAGTGAACATGATACATGAAAGTATTGCGTAAATGATACATGAAAATACTGTGTAGATGTTTTATGAAAATATGTAATACATGACAGTCTCAATTTAATTATCTATTCACTATCAACCACTGTTCAATTGATATTGTGTGTGTAGAGTAACCAATCCTGGTGTTTTCATTTCAAGTTAATAGATCCATATATTGATGTCCACGTTACTATACACGGTAACACATCTAACGTATGCGAAGTATACATGCATATTTATCACTTATACACACATATCACACATTCACATAAAATATCATATATCACCGTTTCCCCCTCCTATCGGCCCTCGTCCAGCCCCTTCCTCCGTGTATATAATAACAATAACACAACACCGTCTTCCCCCTCCTACCAGCTCCCGCTCCGCCCCTTCCTCAGTATATAATAAATAACAACAATATAACACCGTCTTTCCCTCTTACCCGCTCCCGCTCGGCCCCTTCCTTCGCATATAATAATTATAGTATCATGCCGTCTTCCTCCTCTTATCGGCTCCCGACTGACCTCTTCCTCTGTAAGCATACAAATGCGCAAAACATATCACATAAAAATAATTTGCACATCTAATAAAAGTTCAACAAAAGAATTAAATATAGTACTCATGCAACATTCTTCACTTCTTACAGAATTATTGATATAGTTATTAACACATGTTCGTGACAATTGTATATTTTGTCTGAACAATTTGATTCAATGAGCATACACTATCTGGTTTAATTATGATCATACACCGACAAAGTATGGTATACACAATAATATCTTGTAATGACCGATTCTTAGTAATATAAATCTATTGTTTATCTCTTGTCAATGACTTGTATACCACTTTCCAGTATTCAATATTAGACAAGTCTACACAATCATCATAAAATCACGTTTATAATTATTTTATAATTAAACCCAAATTATTGGAAACCCCACTCATTTTTGTCTAATTTTAATCATTATACCGCAGACGCGTGACTCCTGTCTTCACGATCACAATGATCCAAGAATTGTCCAAATCTGATTCCGGATGGCCAAATTATTGTCTGGAAGCCAAAATTGATAATTTAGGATCAAATATGAGTATGTAAAATTATTCAGGGACTTATTGATAAGTTTTCAGAGTCTAGAATATAAATAAATTAAACTTCTGGGGGTTTAATGGAATTTTACCGTTCTAAGTCAATCGGATCGGACTTTATTGAGTCGGGTTCTAACCCAAACCTGCACCCTATTCTTTTTCTTTTCTTCCCTTCTTCTTCTCAAGCTGCTGCTCAACACCGCCCATGGCCAGTCGGCCTCCGCCGCAGTGCCCCGACCTCATCGCCGCCCTGGTCGGTGGCCACCATCGCCGATCTCTGGCACCGCCATTACGCTTGCGCAGGAGAGATAGAGAGATATATGTGGGGATGGAGATGATGGTGATGGTGCTCTTGTTACTGCCTCGTAGTGCCACCTGTTATACGCAGATCAACAACCAGTTAGAGGAACCCTTAAACCACAGATGCAATATAGAAGTACTACCAACAGTAAGAACAATTGAACAATGGGAGAAAATTAAAAACACAAGATTTAACGAGATTCAGCCAATTTCGCCTACGTCCTCAGGACAAGGAAGAGAGATTTCTTTATTGATTTGATAATCAATACAAATTGCAAGAAATACATATTAAGAGGACTTTACCTCTCTAATATACCTAAGGAAACCCTAGGAGTATCAGATTCCTTATTGGGCTGGTTACCAATTCAGAAAACTTCCCGAATTCAATCAGATCAGTCCAGATTCGTCTGTCGGTCGACCGATCGGTCGACCGACCCAAGCCCCGGTCGACCGTGCCGGTCGACCGTGCCTAACTGAGAGTTAGGCAATGTCAGTCGGTCGACCGAGCGGTCGACCGTTCTCCTTCTACGGTCGACCGAACGGTCAACCGCAATAGCCTGTGCACATTATGCACACCGGTCGACCGGTCCTCCTGCTGCTACTGCTGATTCTTCGCTTCCTTGTCATCGACTTCCTCTTGACTTCCACTCTCTTCCTACAATTCTCCACCTCGGTGAAGATTTCTCAAATCTGAGCCGAACTGAAACATAGGATCTGTCGACTCGAAAGTGGCTGCACTAGTGTGGTTGCCTACGTACCCTGCCCAAGGGATCAAGCCATCCGTAGTTCATCCAAAGGAGCTTCAACAAGCTCATGCAACATGAAGGATATGGAGTAATGCTTTACAATGTGTAAACTTGACTCCTGAGACCACCTTGGTAAGCATGTCGGCGGGATTCTTCGTTGTGTAAATCTTCAGCAACTCAATATCACTCTCATCGAGAATCTCCCTAACAAAATGAAACCTGACATCGATGTTCTTCGTCCGTACATGATACACCTGATTCTTGGCTAAATAAATAGCACTCATACTATCACAATTGATCTTTAGTAGATCCTGATCAATTCCCAAGTCATCAAACAAGCCTTGAAGCCAAATTGCCTCCTTCATAGCCTCCGTCATGGCCATGTACTCGGCCTCTGTAGTAGACAACGCAACGGTAGACTGTAGAATAGAGCGCCAACTAACCGGTGCTTGAGATAATGTAAATACATACCCCGTTGTGGACCGGCGTTTGTCAAGGTCACCAGCATAATCGAAATCAACATACCCAATATAATCCTACTTTCCTGTGGAATCCTTCTCGAATACCAAACCAACATCTATGGTACCTTTAATGTACCGCAGAATCCACTTCATTGACTCCCAATGACCCTGTCCCAGATCATGCATATACCTACTAACCATAGAGACAGCTTGTGACAAATCTGATCGTGTACACACCAAAGCATACATCAGGATACCAACTGCGCTATCATATGTGACGTGAGTCATGTACTCACATTCTTCAATAGTTTTGAAGACATAGTGACAGATAACTTGAAGTGAGGATCCAGTGGTGTACTTACAGATTTCGTATCCTTGCCAATGTTGAACTCTGAAGTACCTTTTGCAAATACCCCTTCTGTGTTAAGCTCACCTGCCACTTCTACGGTCTCTTATGATTTCCATGCCTAGCACCTTCTTTACTTCACCAAGATCCTTCATCTCAAACTCAGAAGATAAGTCCTTTTTCAGTGTATCAATTGCAGATCTAGACTTTGAAGCAATGAGCATATTATCTATGTATAATAGTAAATAGATATACTCTCCTATAGGTAGCTTGTTGTAATACACACATGGGTCATAGTGGCTTCGTGTGTACCTCTTTCCTTTGATGAAGCTGTCGAAACGCTTGTACCACTGTCTAGGAGACTGTTTTAACCCATACAACGATTTCTTCAGCTTGCACACCATATCTTCTTTCCCTGCAGTCTTGAACTCTGTCGATTGAGACATGTAGATCTCTTCATCCAGATCGCCATGGAGAAAGGTGGTCTTTACATCGAGTTGATCAAGGTCCAACTCGTACTGTGCCACCAGAGCCAATAAGATGCGAATTGACGAATGCTTTACAATAGGAGAAAATACCTCATTATAGTCAATTCCTTCTCTTTGTGCATAGCCTTTTGCTACCAATCTAGCCTTGTAGCGCACCATATCTTCTTTAAAAGACCCCTGCTTCTTTGCGTACACCCTCTTACAGCCTATCGCCTTCTTTCCTTTGGGTAACCTTGTGAGTTCCCAAGTGTTGTTCTTGTAAAGAGACTTCATCTCTTCTCCATGGCGGCTTTCCACATCTTAGACTCTGAACTGATTTCAGCTTCTCTGTAGGTGGACGGGATAGCCTCATCAACGACCGGAAGTGCATAAGCAACGACCATATCTGTAGTGAGCCAACCTGGTTTCCGTGTGTTTCTCCTTGGTCTTCTAACTGTAGTAGAATCAGGAACATCACCCATGATCTGTTCTTGATCCTCTACCTCATCTGCTTTACCATTATCTTGTGTCACCCTAGGTATGATCCTCACCGATGCTGAACTTTCTAGAGATAGTGGATTAGCATCATTCTCCACCTGCTACGATACATCTTTGGTCTTGATAATCTCCACCTGCTGAGAGATCTTAGGCTTCAACATCGAAGCCTCATCAAATGTGACATCTCTGCTGAAAATAAACTTCCTGTCCGTAGGATCCCAGATCTTGAGTCCTTAGATTCCCTTCTTGAAACCGACGAACAAGCCCTCTTTGCTCTTGGGTCTAACTTATCTTCTTTAACATGATAATAGGCTGGACAACCAAACACCCTTAGCAAATCATAATCAGCAGCAGTTTTTCCCGACCAAACCTCGAGAGGAGTTTTCCCTTCTATCGCAGACGAAGGTAACCTGTTAACAAGATAGCAAGCGTATGCCAGAGCCTCAGCCCAAAAATTCTTCGTTAAACCGGCATTAGATAACATACAACGGACTTTCTCTAGCAAAGTCTTGTTTATCCTTTCTACTACCCCATTCTGTTGCAGTGTTTCCCTCACTGTGAAGTGCCTCTCTATGCCCTCATCAAGATATAGCTTAAGGAAAGGATCTGACTTATATTTTCCTCCATTATATGAACAGAGGACCTTGATTTTCCTTCCCGTATTTCTCTCCAAATTCTTCTTCCACTTCACAAATAATTCTAGGACTTCCCCTTTGTGCTTCATGGTATATACCCAACAATGCCTAGAATAATCATCAATAAAAGATACAAAGTAGTGGTACCTCCAATTGATGCAGTCTTTGTAGGTCCCCAAACGTCAGTGTGAACATAATCCAGAATCCCCTTGGTGCAATGAGTTGTTGTGCCGAATTTCACCTTGGTCTTCTTTCCGATTGACACAATGTTCACAAAATTTCAACTTGCAGGTTCGGCACCTTTTAATAATCCTTGTCTTACAAGAGCTTGCAAAGACTTTTCTCTTGTGTGTCCCAGCCTCATATGTCATAACCTGGTTGAGTCTTCATCTGAATCAGTTGAAGTTGCCACTTACCTTGTAACAGTACTTCCTTTCAAGTAGCAAAGATTGTTCCGACGAACGGCTTTCAGTACCACCATCGAGCCTTTGGTCATCTTAAGGACTCCTTCCTTTATGACACACAAGATCCAATGTCTCCAAAACTCCAACAGAGATAAGGTTTCTCTTCAGTTGAGGTACATACCTCACTTCCTTCAGTTCTCGTATCATCCCATCGAACATCTTGATTTGAATTGTTCCTACACCTTCCATGATACATGGATGATCGTCG